>JAODAL010042539.1:0-34700 GCA_025379985.1 Phyllomedusa bahiana | reverse complement strand
GCACTGCATGCGGGCCCTTTCCCCTTTTTTCCCTCCCCAGGTGCTTTTCCCCCCATGAAACCCCCATGTGCTCGCAGCCTTTTTAAAAAAATTTAAAAAAGCACACTTCTTTTTTTTTTTTTCCGGAATCCCCCAAAAATTTCGATTTCGTTAAAAAACCGAATTTTTCCCTAAAATTTCAAAACCAAATTCCCATTTTCGTTAAAATTCGTTTTGGGCCCATCCTAATTATGAAGCTCCCAAAAGGTATTTTTTAAAATTTTTTCTGCCCTTTTAAAAATGCTTTTCAACAGAGCTTTTTTTGGTGCATTTTTTGATGCATTTTTGGAACGTTTTTGTGTAGAAATGTACAAAAATTTGTTTACCCCAAAAAATGCACCCAAAAAAGGCCCCAAAATTTAACGGTCTGGGGGGAAAGCCCCCTTTTGTTAAAACAATGTTAATTGTTTTTTTTTAAGCATGTTTGAGATTGGGGAAAAGGGCTCCGGGAATATTTAGGTATGTTCAGGAATTTTTAAAGGGCTCTTGGGAAATGTAAAACTGCATCCTTGTACTAAAAGGTTTTTTTATTTATAATTTTTTTAATGGTTTTCTTGGTCTGGGTAAAGGGGTTTCTTCAACTACTACTTGTTATGAAATTTCTTTGCCCAAAAATTTGTTTCACAAAGGGATGGCCTGCTGGGGAACCCCAGTGTTTAACAGTGTTTGTGGGAAAAATTAGCAAAAAACCCATTAAAATTCCCCCTTTTGTGCCATTTACTGGGGGAAAATGAAGCATTAAACAATGTTTTTTCACATAAAATTTGACGGAAAGGAAAAGGGTTTCCCAAAGTGGGGGAAAAATTTTTCTTGTAACAGCTCTAAACTTTGGTTTTAAGCTTTTATAACTTTTAAAATAACGAAAAAGGACCCCTTGGGCAAAGGACCCTCCTTTTAATGATGTAAACTTTCCTAATAGGGTATATAAAAAATTTGGATTTCTAAAACCCGGGAAAAACCCCCATTTGACAAGGCAAAGGTTTTTTGCTGGTTCCCCCCCCAAAAAAAAATAAAAACTGTAAAATATAATGCAAAAACTATATTAAAAACAATTAATTTTTGTATTTATAAAATTTATATTTATTTATATTTTTTTATATTATTTATATATATATATCAGTACGTTTTAAGGAAAACCCCAAATAAGACATAGCATTAAAAACACTGATGGATAAAAATGAATACTATTGATTACTGTTGAAAATTAAATTTTTTGCAAGAAAGTGGGTATTTTACAGTCCCTTTGGGAGGAAAGTTTTTGGGGCCCCCCTTTTGAAAATTTTCAGCTATTTTGCCACACTTTCAGGCGTAAAAATTTTAAAGATTAAAAATTTGCAATTTTTTTTTTAAAAGAATAAAAAAGGGGGGACACAATTTTTAAGTGGAAAAACGAAATTTATTGGTATTTTTAAACTTTTGTAAAAAAAAAAAAAAAAACTGAAAAGTGGGGCGTGTATTTATTTTTTTGGCCCTTTTTGTTAATATTTTTGTAGCACCCCCCTTTTGCTGCAAATTAAATTTTTTTGCAAGCGTTTTTAAATTTAGGGCCTCTTTTCAGTTTTGCTGATTTTTCCCTTTTGGGCGCCCCAGCGGGGAAAGTCAGGGGAGGTTGGATGGAGAGCGTTTGTAAACAGCAGTTTTCAGCTCTTTCCAAAGATTCTCGATTGGATTATGTCGGGGATTTTTTGACTTGGCCATTCAAAAACACCTGGATGGGGGGTTTTTTTTTGTTTTAACCTTTCCCATTTTTAGATTTTGCTTTATTTTGGGGGGAAAATTCATTGTCTTGTTGGAAGAAAAAATTTCCGTCCCAGTCTCGGGGTTTTTTGGAAAGACTCCAACAGGTTTTTTTTCCAAAATGGGGTCGTTTTGGCCCCATATTTTTTCCCATAAATTTTAAACCCACTTCCTGTCCCTTGCTAAAAGAAAACCCCCAAACCCATGATGCTTCCACCACCTTTTTTGGCAGTGGGGTGGGGGTATTGCTTTTTCCCACAAAAAACCAATATATTTTTTGCATTGGGGCCAAAAAGAAAAAATTTTTTTTTTTAAATCTGACCAGTGCACCTTTTCCAATGTTTGGTGTCTCCCAGGCAAACCTTTTTCACCCAACATGTTGGTTTTTTCCCAGGTGGCTTTTTGGGCAAACTTTAAATGAGACTTTTTATGGTATCTTTGAGAAATGGCTTTTTCTTGCCACATTTTCCAAAAAGGGCCAGTTTTTGTGCAGTGCCCGACTGATTGTTGCCCTATGGACAGACTCTCCTACCCTGCTGTAGTTTCTCTCCCAGTTCACCAAAAGTGATCATGGGTTTTTGGCTGCATCTCGGGATAAAGTCTTCTCCTTGTTTGAGATAAAAGTTTAGAGGGACACCCGGGGTTTTGGTAGTTTTGTTTTTGGTTGTACTCCTTCCTTTCAATCTGATCGATTGCCCAGTGCTCCTTGGGATTTTTAAAAGGTTTGGGGGAAAATCTTTTTTTTTCCCAAAAATGCAGTTTTAAAAACTTTCCAACAGTTTTATGCCTCCCTGTGGGGGGTTCCCTTCGTTTTCCCATGTTTGGCTCTCCGTGTTTTAAAAAGGGAACCCCTGGACAAATCAAAGAGCGGGTTTGCTTTTTAAAACAGAAAATAAATTTCACACAGGTGGATTTATTTATAAATCTTCAGTCACTAAGGACAATATTGGATCATTTGGGAATCCTCACTGAACTTCTGGAGTGAGTTTGCTGCACTGAAAGTAAAGGGGTCAAATAATATTGCACGCCCCACTTTTCAGTTTTTTATTTTTTACAAAAGTTTAAAATATATAAAAAATTTTGTTCCACTTCAGAATTCTAGGCAGGAAGTAGTAAAATCGCCATCTTTGTAGACCCTCTTGCATTGTTTATACAATGCAATAGGCTGTATAAACGATTGCGCTTCCTACTGGTCAAGCACTCTAGGGGGATGCAATGTAAAAAAAAAAAAAAAGGTTAAAAGTGTTAAAACAATATATTAAAAGTTCAAATCATCCCCTTTTGCCATTTTGCAAATAAAAATAAATTATATAAATAATTATTATCGTCACGTCCGAAAAAGTAAAATCTATTAAAATATAACATAATTTATCCGATACCCGGAACACCGTAGAAGAAACAAAATTCCAAAATGCCAAAATTGTGGTTTTTTGGTCATTTTAGGTCCTCTAAAAATTAAAATAAAAGTGATCACAAAAGTCGCATCTATCCCAAAATGGTACCAATAAAAAATACACTTCAGCCCACAAAAAATGCACCCTCACTCGTTCTATGGGTGGAAGTGCAAAAAAAGGTATTGGTCGTAGAAAGTGGATTTGGCTTAATGGAAATCGCCATGGCTTAGTGTCCGACATAATGAGCCTAAAAACGCGCCAACATTTTTCCACAGGATGTCTCAACATGCACTAGATTTATCAACACTATGATAAATGTGGCATATTTTAAGACTGTGTAGTTTAAGTTTACACACTGTCTAAGTCTTAGATAAATCTGCCCCAATATTTTTAAACATAGATGTTTGTTGATATATGCTGTATACTTGATAAATCTGTAGACTAGGGGTGTTAAACTAGGTGCGGACTGGCCTGTCGGGGAGTTGGTGGATTTACCGGTAGGCCGCAAGCTCCTGTGAGCGCCGGATGTAATCCTGCTGCTACCCGGGGCTCAATCGCCGCATCCTGCCTCTAACACCCAGGCCCTTTGTCTCGAGCATTCAGAGACAGGGTTCGGGAGTGGAGGACTAATGTCTTCGATTCCTGGGGCTGTGCGGTGTCAGTGGAGCAGAGCTTCTCTCCGCACAGCTATTCACCCTGGTAGGCCTAAGCAGGGCCGTTCCTAGGCTAAATTTCACTCAGGGCGAGGTGAAGAAATTTCGCCCAACCACCCCCCCGCTCTCCCCCGTAACATATGGCGCCACAGTGTATCACCATAAACCAAAGCCAAATGTACAAAAAGCTTTACCACAATCTGCTACAATATAAAACTACTAAATATAGTCCTACAGGTACCCAATAACACCGCTACACCAACCAGAATCCCAAGACCACTAAGACCACATATCACCAAACACAGTGACCGAATAATACCACCACACCATGACCAACATTATCACCAGCACATAGTGACTAATAATACAAACTGACCATTACTAAGTATAAACCATTATACTACAACTAATATTACCGCCATAGAGTGACCACACAAAGATGGATACCAGTGTACACAGGCTCTGCAGGCATTATAAATTAATTACAGTAAAGTCATATCTAGTGACTCACAGAAGGACGTCTCTGAAGAGTTTTTCTCTTTCTCTTCTTCTTCTTCTCATCTGTCCCAGACGCCATGACGACTACTCCGACTCTTCACTGTAAAAATTTACAAAACAAAACATATTAAGACTCCTCAATTTTATCAGCACTGCTTACCAATTCCTATCTCTTACAAAATCCCCATCTATAGTACCTTATATGGTAGCCATGTAATATGCCCGTGGTAGCCACGTAGTAGCCCCTGTAGCCAGTTGATGCCCCCTGTAGCCGTGATCCCCCATGTAGCCAGTAGATGCCCCCTTGTAGCCAGGTGATGCCCCCTTTGTAGCCAGTGATGCCCCCTTGTAGCCAGTGATGCCCCCTTGTAGCCAGTGTGCTCCCCTGTAGCCAGTGATGCTCCCCCTGTAGCCAGTGATGCTCCCCCCTGTAGCCAGTGATGCTCCCATTGTAGCCAGTGATGCTCCCATTGTAGCCAGTGATGCTCCCCGTTTTTGCCAGTGTTGCCCCCCTTAGAGCCAGTGATGCCCCCTGTAGCCAGTGATGCCCCCATGTAGCCAGTAATGCCCCCATTGTAGCCAGTGATGCCCCCCTTGGAGCCAGTGATGCCCCCCCTTGGAGCCAGTGATGCCCCCCTTGGAGCCAGTGATGCCCCCCCTTGTAGCCAGTGATGCCCCCTTGTAGCCAGTGATGCCCCTTTTAGCCAGTGATGCCCCCTGTAGCCAATGATGCCCCACTGTGGCCAGTGATGCCCTCCTGTAGCCAGTGATGCCCCCTGTAGCCAGTGATGCCCCTTGTAGCCAGTGATGCCCCTGTAGCCAGTGATGCCCCTTGTAGCCAATGATGCCCCCCTTGTGCCAGGTGAGCCACTGTAGCCAGTGATGCCCCCCTTGTAGCCAATGATGCCGCCTGTAGCCAGTGATGCCTCCCCCCTTGTAGCAAGTGATGCCCCCCCCCCGTAAGTAAATATCAAATAACAAAACATTACTCACCAGACCTCGGTCCGTGCGTCCAGCTCCGGGAGCTGCCGACCGGTGTAAGCAGCGTGACGTCATCACGCTGCTTACGCTGCACGCAGCTCCCAGGGATCTCCTCGGCGGCAGTGTTGCCTCTGCCGCTGAGGGGAACGCTGCGTCCCCTGCAACGCTGATACAGGGGAGGAGTCAGGACGGGAACGATCCGTCCCGCCTCCTCCCCTGTACTGGCAGCTGCTGGCTCTGCGCGTAACAGCCGCGCAGAGTCAGGGGGCGCTCCTCCGGGTGGGCAGCCGCGGCGCCCCCCTCGGGTGAGCGGAGCCTCGGCGTCCCGGGTGGTCGCCCGCCCTGCCCGCCCCTAGGAACGGCCCTGGGCCTAAGGTGTTAGGCCTCTAGTGGTGACATAGGCGGTGCTATGACGTCACATCATCAAGCTGGCTATGTCAGGCTTCACTAGAAGCCGGCGGGCAGCTCGACGCGAGTGGCAGAAAGGTGAGTTGTTGTTTTTTTTATTTTTTTATTATGAAAAATATGACCCTAACTGCCCTTAGACTACCTAAAGGAGGCCCTAACTGACCTCATACTACCAAAAGGAGGCACTAACTGCCCTTAGACTACCTAAAGGAGGCCCTAACTGCCCACAGACTACCTAAAGGAGGCCCTAACTGTCAGCAGACTACTTAAAGGAGGCCCTAACTGCCTTCAGACCACCTAAAAGAGGCCCTAACTGCCTGCAGACTACTTAAAGGATGCCCTAAATGCCCGCAAACTACCTAAAGGAGGCCATAACTGCCCACAAACTACCTAATGGAGGCTCTAACTACTCGCAGTCTAGCTAAAGGAGTCCATAACTGCCTAAAGAATAACTAAAGGAGGCCCTAACTGCCCGCAGACTACCTACAGGAGGCTCTAACTGCCTGCAGACTTTTTAAAGGAGGCCCTAACTGTCCGCAGACTATGTAAATGAGGCACTAACTGCCCGCAGTCTACCTAAAGGAGGCCTTAACTGCCTTCAAACTACCTATAGGAGGCCCTAACTGCCTGCAGACTAGGGGCTATAACTACCTACAGCTTACCTAACTGGGGGCCACCACCTACCTACAGCCTAACTAACTGAGACCCACCAACACCTACCTACAGCCTAACTATCTGGAACTCGCCAACACCTACCTTCTGCCTATCTAACTGAGGCCTACTTCTCTACCTGGGGGTTATTTACCTACCCACCCATGACCTACTTATCTAGCTTACTTGGGCCTACCAACCAATCTACCTGGGGCCGGCCTACCAACTTATCCAGCAGGGTTCTACTTACCTAAATGGGACCTATCTAGCTACATAGGGCCTTGCCCATTTGCCTGCCTACCTTGGGTCTTGACTACCTACCTTGTAATATGATTCTGAGGGGAACAGCCTATAGCTGTAACATAGTCTCCAGGGGGTTAGTTCTCTCCCACCCTCCAACCCCTTAGGGACTATGCCTCTAAGTTATGGCTTGTACCTGCTCTTCCACCCCTGGGCAGTTTGTATGGAGGTGGGAATAGGTAAAAAGGTGCTGGAAAAATGAGCATTCTAAGATATTTTTCTGTAAATTCTGCAGGGATGAGTGGTGGCCGGGACAAGACATCATGGTGGTGTGGAACGGATGGAGAAGAGAAGGGAAAGAGAACAACTTTCATCAGAGAAGAGAACAGCTCATCAGAGATGACATCTCCTGTGAGTCCCTGGTTGTCAGGGGTTATTTTGCTTCTATATTGGATCAGTGCTGTATTCACAGTAATGTGATGTGACCTGAGCTGGTGTCGGACCACCATGTAGTCTCCAGTAGGCAGTGTTGTAGGTTATATCCGTGCAAGTATAGTGGCAGTGTACACTTGTCCCTGATTGTAAAAGTGAATGCACACCTGACCCTGTGATTAGGAGTTACACTTTTACTTTCTTGTTGGTGTTTATACTGGTGTTTATTTTAGAAGATAGCGAGATACGTAACCAAGCGAAACTTGGAGGGGGTTATAGTATGTGGGCCGGTGGGGAGTGCAGAGGGATATGGATGGAACTACTTAGCCACGTGTCTATGATATGTTAGACTGTGAAAAATGTGTGAGACAGACATATGAGATAGACAGACGTGAGGCAGATATATGACTCACTTGGTATTGTGTGCTACAATTTACAGTTCTATTTTCCACAGTGTATTATGTGGTAAAATGGTCGCATTTATGTCCGAGAGGCCGGTAATATTTTCATGTACAGTAGCTGTAGGGTGGGCCCCCCAAGATCAACTCCCCTGTTGACCCTAAGCCCCCCAGTCCAACACTGTGTTAAACTCATTTCCACCGAAGGCCACATTTATGGTTGTCTTCAAAAGACCATTGGTGGGCTTTGGATGGTGTTTAGGGTGTCTGGGTAATAACTGTCTCACCACCTTTGAGTTTCTAAACAGAGCTGTGTTGGGGTACACATCAGACCTCCAATTCCAAGATGGAGCCCACTCCTTTTCCTGGTGCTGCTGCCTCTGCCAAGCACTGGCTCCATCCTCCATGGAAATTGGAGCGCTGGTTTTTCGGTTTCCAGACCTTGTTCATCCATGCTTGATGTGTCTAATAAAATGATATACAATTTAGCCCGTGAGCCTTAAGTATGACATATGTGCTCTAGACAGAGCTGACATTTTCATCGATAAATAAAACATAGTTTTTCAGGTATGATTTGCTGCACTTAATCTAAAACATAGATATGGATGGTATCATATGCCTTTAAATGGATTCTGCTCTTGTTGAGCTTTAAATTACATGGCCTAGATGACAAAAGATTGTTCAAAATACTTTGTGCGTACATGTTAAATCATTTGTCCAGTTTCCCCAGAGGTCTGCAATAAACAAAGTAATGTTCATGTTCAGAAGCTTGACCATCGGGACATTTTTGCCTGAAACCTATATCTTACCATCATTAGGAGGGAGCTAGGGTCTTTTGTCTCCTTTTCTGTAGTAACTGTCAGTGGTCCTATGACATACACAATACAGCTGTAGTATCCAGTTATTACACAGACAGATGTGTATAGTCCCTTGCAATAAAACCCTTTAACTCCGGAGACTAGAATAAAAGAACAGTGAGGCCACTAAATAAAAATTGAATTCCTTATAGGAATATATATCCTCTTTTTATACGCTGTTTACAATTCTAACACTCTATGAGGATTGCAATATAAATATTTATAGCACAGAACCCCTTTAAACACTTAAAGGGGTTGTCTCACTACGAAGATCATAGTTGAAAATGTGGGGACCAAAAATCTAAGGATGTACGTCCTTGGTTACTATTGGCAAAGTGCTACGGTTTTAGAGAATGGGCTGGTTTACATGTGCCTAGCAACGGTGTTTGTTTACAGGTCGGGGAAGCATTCTGTCCCACCCAGGTCGAGGACAGGAAGGCACATGCAAAGGAAAGGCAGTGACGAGGAGGGGCAGGACTGTGTGTATTGGCAGGCAAGGAGGAGAAGCAGTGGGAGGACATGCAGGGGGGATGAGAGGCAGTGAAGAGCGGGGGAGGGTGTATTGGCAGCCACAGGGATGTGTGTATTGGCAGTCACAGGCATGGAGGAGAGGCAGTGAAGAGGATACAATACACACAACCCACCCCCCTGCATGTCCTCTCACTGCTTCTCCTCCTTGCCTGCCAATACACACATCCCTGTCCCGCTTCTTGACTACCTTTCCTTTGCACGTGCATTCCTGTCCGTGACCTGGGTGGGACAGAATGTTTCCCCGACCTTTAAACAGACACCGTTTCTAAGCACATGTAAACCAGCCCATTCTCTAAAAGCCAATAGTAACCAAGGACGTACATCCTTAGATTTTTGGGTTCCCACTTTTTAAAACTATGATCTTCATAGTGAGACAACCCCTTTAAGCCCCAGACCTGAAAAGTAGTTAATGACCAGAACAGTGTTTTACTTTTTGCCTCCTTGCGTTTCAACAGTTGTAACTTTTTTATGTTTTCAATGACACAGTTGGATGAGGCCTCGTTTTATTTGGGACAATTTGTACTTTATGGGGGAATAGTTTAAGTTCACTTAGAAATTATTGCAGAATTTTTTTTTATTTTTTTATTTTTTTGTTTTTTAATTTTTTTTTTACATCATTCTCATTTCACACTTAATAACTTGTTAGGTTAATTCTAAAGGTTATTATGGTTGTGTGGATACCTAATATGTGTACGTTTTTTTTGTGTGTAATGTATGCACAATTATTTTTTATTAAATATTTATTTTATTGTTATTTTTTTATTCTTTTTTTTCCCCTTTTTTATTTTTTTTTTTTTTTTTTTTTTTTATCCTGAAGGGAAACTGTTTTTATTTTTTTTAAAACACTTGTAAGTATTAGCATTTATATAGGCAAATTAATTCTAATCTGTGTCACTTTGAACAGGCAGTGCTGGACGCACCAGTGTGTCTGATCCTGGTTATACAAGACGCTCGGGTGCAACCAGGTCCCCGGGCTGCTGTGCACCCTTTCCCCGGGCTCTGTGGGCCCAGGGTGTTTCTGATCCCCGACAGAGCGGGGGAAACCCTTTGATTTGCTGCGGTAACGCACCGGCGCAATCAAAGGGTTTTAAAGCCCCGGGTTGGGAGGTTTTCCCCCCTTCCCCGGTGCTGCAGGGGATGCTTGGGATTGGCTGTTTTGTACAGCCCTGATTCCAGCGCAGTTGCGGCGCCCGAGCGGGGCAAACCCCGATGTCTGCAGCGACGCCAAAAGACGGTGTGCGGTCGTTAAGGGGTTAAACATTAAACTGTCTAGGTCTAACACTTTCTATGTTTCTCGTAGCAACCAATCATAACTCCCCTTTTATTTAATACAGTGCTCTGAAAAAATAAAAGGGGAGCTTTAAGTGGTTTCTATGGGGAACAAAAAAAGATTTGCTTAGAAGTTTTTAAACCCTGAGGCCCTAAACTTTTGTCCCTTTTTTGGCAGCAGAAAGAAAAACTTAAATGAACACTATAATTTATTTTATTAAAAGTGTCAAAACCTAAAACACCCTCTTATAGTTTTGACTTAAGGGCTTGAAGGGGCGGTTTTCAGGGGTCACCCCTTATTGACGGACAAGCCAATATTGACGCTTTTTATTCAATCTATGACATTGGGCACATGTCCATTAGGGCTGCAACTTTTTTTGGTGTTTTTTTCCAAAAAACTGTTGCACGTATTTTTATATAAATGAAAGTCTAACCAAAAAATAGGGCCATTTTTACAATTTTTAATGCGCCTAAAGTAGGTGCTCAAATAGAAACAATGATATGCTATGCATCTTTTTTTGGTATACAACCCAAATTTTGGCGCATTAAAAATTTTTTATACAAGGTATCCACCTGCCAGATTTTTTGGGAGGTTTATTTATTCCAGCGCATTACACACTCATTTAATGCGCCTTAAAACTGGCGTGGAAGCGCCTCTTTTCGGACTTGTTGCCCTTAGTTCCTTAGTGGAAGTGAGCTGTGGGATGAGAGGCTGCCAGCTTGTAGCCAGTATCCATTGAGTCCCATTAACTGACATGGCTTGGCAGTTCTATAAAGAGCCCAACAGGAGAGACTCATGTAAGGAAGACTTCCAGGGGACATTCCAGAATGGTCTAACTTTTAGAGGTGCGACATACAGTATCGCAGAAAAGTGAGTATTTTTGTAAATTTTGTATGATTACTTTTCATGAGACAACACTGAAGATATGACACTTTGATTCAAAGTAAATTAGTCAGTGTACAGCTTGTATAACAGTGTACATTTTGAGTAAATAAATCAACACACAGCCATCAATGTTTAAACAGCTGGCAGCAAAAGTAAAATATTTCCTGCATGGTGTTATGTGACTCGTTAGTGTAACAAAGTCTCAGGTGTGAATGGGTAGCAGGTGTGTTAAAGGGGCTGTAACATTAAATGGTCTTCAGAATAAGGGGACAGTGAAAACAGGCAATTTGCAATTGGATGTCATTTGCAAAGCTTTCTTGTTTTCACATGATCCCTTATCTTCGTTTTCTGTAAACACTGTTCCCCAATGCCGGTCGGATCCCTCCTCCCTTCATTTCATTGGCTGACGGCTCTACTAATTTACATTTTCTGATGGCCCTCGGTTCGTATTCACGGAAGCATGCATTCTGCCTCTCTCACACCAGAATAAGGGGCCAGGCAACAATTTCACTCTGCCCAGCTAACTAGAAGAAGCACAGAACACTCAGCCTGCTTTCTACAATACAGAAAAACAGGCAGGAATTGTGCCTTGGTGCCTAAGATCTGGGTTTTCTGGATTGAGTTCTTAGAAGACTGGGATTCAACTTGTAACAAACCCTCCAGCTGTGAGAGGAGTAGAGATCTGTGCTATGTGGTTCATAGAAGACTGTGCAAGGAGGGCTATGTAAACATACAAACTCTTACAAAATAAGACTGCATAGGGAGAGAAACAACACAGTGACATGTGGACTCAGACAGAGAAGGGGGGAGCACACTGACTCGGGAGCGAGCGTGAACAGTGAAGGGGGGATGATGTCGTCCCCCTTGAGTTAAGAAACACCCAGCTGGGAGGGGAAGAAGCGCCCTTGGATTTGAAGAGCTGAGAAGCTGAGTACAATGAAACAGACGAACTGATGAAGCAATAGATCCCCTTTAAATTTGGTGTTATCACTCTCTCATACTGGTCACTGAAATTCTTTATCGGGCAACACTAATGTCAAAGAACTGGCCGGCAGGAAAAAAAAAAGAATTGTTGCTCTGCATAAAGATGGCCTAGGTTATTAGAGGATTGATAACACCTGAACTGTGCTGCAGCACGGTGGCCAACAAGACAGGTTCCACTCAGAACAGGCTTTGCCATGGTCGATCAAAGAAGCTAAGTGCATGTGCTCTGCATCATATCCAGAGATTGTCTTTTCAAAATAGACTTTTGAGTGCCGACAGGATTGCTGGAGAGGTTAAAGGGGTGGTGGGTCAGCCTTTCGGTGCTCAGACTGTACGCCGCACACTGCATCAAATCGGTCTGCATGCCTGTTGTCCCAGAAGGAAGATTATGCATAAGAAAGCCCGCAAACAGTTTGTTGAAGACAAGCAGACTAAGGATATAGATTACTGGAACCATGTCCTGTGGTCTGATGAGACCAAGATAAACTTATTTGGTTCAGATGGTGTCAAACATGTGTGGCGGCTAGCAGGTGAGGAGTACAAAGACAGGGGTGTCTTGCCTACATTCAAGCATGGTGGTGGGAGTGTCATTGTTTGGGGCTACATGAGTGCTGTGGGGAGCTACAGTTTATTGAAGGAACCATGAATGCCAATATGGACTGTGACATTCTGAAGCAAATTTCAGAAAATGGGCCACAGAGCAGCATTCCAACATGATAACTACCCCAAACACAACTCCAAGAAGGACCCCAGACTGCTAAGAAAATTGAGGATAAAGCTGCTTGACTGCGCATGCATGTATCAGAAACTAAACTCTATGAGTATCTGTATGGGACAACCTCTAAAAAAGAAAGAAGATGGGGGACTTCCACAGGTCTATACAATTTCACCAGATCCATGATATAGTCGTCATGGAGGAGTGGAAGAGGATTAAGTTACTGTAACCTGTGAAGCTCTTCTGACCTTCATGGCCAAGCGAGTTAAGGCAGTGCTTCAAAATAGTGGTAGCCACACAAAATGTTGACACTTTGGGTACAATTTGTCCATGACAACTTAAGGGTGTACTGACTTTTGTTGGCAGCGGTTTAGATATTGATGGCACACCAAATTTACACTGCAATTCAAGCTGTACACTGACTACTTTACAATGTATCAAAGTGTAATATCTTCAGTGTTGTCCCATGAAAAGATGTAATACTTTATTTACAAAAATGTGAGGGGTTGTGTACCTCAACTGTTGTGAGATTACTGTTATCATTATATAGAAACACTCTCAAATTGACTGGAAGAAAAAATGGCCAAAGCAACAAGCCAAACGTCAGAGGAATACAGAGGTACATCATTACAGTTGTTCCTCCTGGATCATTCTAGAAAAAGACTTTGGCTAAAACCTCTCCTCTAAAATTTTATACAGATTTGGGTTCACCTTTGCACTAGTCCTTCAATCCCTTTCAGATCTTCTGGCTTTCTGCTCAGCGTTTCCGTTGACAGACATTCCAGATTGGAAACTGGAGGACTCAAGGTCCCCCAGCTATTTGGCAACAGGTTCGAAGTAAAAGGAGAAATACTACTTCACCCTGTCATGATTGTGCATGACAGACCCCCAGCTTTAAGCTCTGGTCGCCAGTCCCGGCCTTTGCAACAAAAACCACGGTTTCGACCGTAGTTTGTTTATATTTGTTTTCACCAGTATGAACACTGTCATACTCTCTCTGTTAATTGAATCCTGGCCAACCCCCGTAGTCAGTGTCTTCCAGCACTCGGCTAGTTAAACTTATTTTCCTTGCAAGTCTTTTATGATTGAAAGCCTTGTATTTTCAACCCAAGTCTTTTGTTGCCTCCTACTCTTATAACCTCTTTCATTTGTACTCATGTCTGTTATAAAAGGGTTCATTGTGCCATTTCATCCTTGCCTGCTATATGGTTACCTTTTGGTGCCTTTATAGATAGCTGTTATCTTTTCTTACTTACCGAATAGTACTCTGCGTTAGTGTTTGTTCCTACTTCTCCGACTGTTGCTGACCTGGCTAGCTTAGCCTGCAGTATTTGTGTTTAGTGTTTGTTTTGTCTGCGTCTTGTGTATTCACCTACTTAGTGTATCTTACAGTCTTCGGTTGGGACACCCCCAAAAGGCAGGGACAGTGGGTTGGGAACTGCGTCAGGGCCTCCCTCAGTCGGTGTCTACTCGTGTGCCCCAGACCGCTTCCTCACACACCCCGTTCCTCGACTGCAGCCACCCAAAGTACTAGCCCAGGATTAACTTCTCAGTCTCCTGTTTGAGTCTTTTTCTCACTCAGTTCATTGTAAGAAAATCAAGAACTTTCATTGCCAGATTTTTAATTTTCTTTGTTAGTGTGCTTTAGTAAGGGGATATCCTCATTGCACTCAGCCTAAATATCACTAAATGTGCGTGTCCTCATTTTCTCTTACTTTTGTTTACATTGTTTTCTCTTCCTTATGTGTTCTCCCCCTACCCACACTGCCCTCTGTACTAAGGTAATGAGATGTCTTTCCTTCAGTGCTGTTACCTTTACTAGGCCCCACTGACCTAGAATTGCATTGAGAGTCTTTGTCATCAGAATCGCTCTTCCAGTTTTCTATGCTCCAATGCTAAATTATTATCTATCAATTTAAAGGGTATCAATTCTCCTATTAAGAGACCTGCTACGCACTGAACTGAAATCACATCAGGCTCACATAGCTTTTATTCTGGAGACTCATTTTAATCAGGATGGGAATTTCTCACTCACAAGAAGCTCATACATATATTACAGGCATAGTAGCTTCCAAGACTGGATGAAACGCAGGTTGTTGCCTTGTGACTTTTCTATACCTGGCTATTCCAATTTTCTCACTCTATGATAGATACAAATGGGATATATGTCATTCTTCAAGGTTTGTTCCAAGATGTTCCTATAGTTTTATGCAATACACATATGCTCCAAATAAATATCAGCTTTGGTTTTTAAAAGCGGTCTTGTATAAAATAGCACAACTTCTTCCCGCAATGTTACTCATAAGAGAGGATTTTAATATGTCTTTTTTGAAGTCATGGACCAATTGCACTTACGTAATGCACCATGCATTGGGCGCATCTGTATGCTTACTAGACAATGGGTGGCATTTATGAAAGGGGCTGCACCAGAAGTCTGGCGTATTTTCAGCCTGACATCAGGCGCAGCCCTGTTCATATAGTGTAAAACTTCCTGCACGCCATTAACAGACACATTACAGAGCTCCCGCGACACTTTGTAATGCGCCTGATCTCGTAGGGCGTGCAGGAGGCGGGGTGCTCTAGAACCGTACAAAGCTATAGATTTATAGCTTCAGAACGCCAATTCTAGGCACATTACAGCTGGAACAGGTAGAGCACTTTCAAAGTGGTTTACCTGAGCCAGAAGTGTCATCTTAGCGCTAGAATGAGCCTGATTTATGACCCGCAGTAGAACAGATTAATAAATTGGGCGCATTCTACACTACTATACAAATTGGCGTCTAAACACCAAAAATCATACATGTCGCCCAATATGTCTTATTTGACCTATAGAGAATTGCCCACCCAAAGGAGACATTTTATTCCTTTTTTTCCTCTCCTCATAATTCACAATTACATATTGATTTCTTCTTTGGCTGGCATTGAGGCAGATGGCAACGGCTGAACTAGGTAATATCACATGGTCGTACCACGCTCCACTTATTCTCTCCCTGTTGGCTGCTCATACTCTGGTCAGTAAATGTCATTGGAGATTAAATGAGAGTATTATAGACTATTTTTCAACAAGTGAGGGTACTATGTCTTTAACAGCAATGCTGTGGGAAGCACACAAAGCAATTATCCATGGACACTGCATATCCATTGGCTCCCGAATAAATAAGGATATAAAACTTTTTAGAGATCTGAGGGTAACACCATCTACAACCTCGATCTTATCACAAAGATATTTAGGGAATATTTTTCTTCTTTATACTCCCTCCAAGTCACCCTATGAATCTGAACAAACGAGAAACAATACTGGAGCAATTATTAGGTTCCTGTTGTCTTCCGTTGCTATCTTCTGATTACTGCAGAAGAATTTGAGAAAGTATTGAACTACCAGCCATTTCAATCACAATTAGGTGATACTCTAGTTATCTTATGTAGACAGAGAGCGGACAATTTTAGAAGAGCTATAGCCCTTATTGAGAGGGATAATCTATGGGATCTCTTTTATTAACCCCTTAATGACCTTGGGCGTATCCACACGTCCAGGTCGTTTGGGGTTACACGCACCTGGGACGTATCGTTACGTCATGAGGTAGTGCGCGTACTCTAAGGCAGAGTTAGCGCGATTTTGGCGGGTGTAAGATGTATTATTACAGCTGACATCCCGCTCCATCGGCCCCGACCCCGGATCGCTCCGGGGGGGGGTCGGATAATTAACCCGTAATTATCGCGACAATCCCGGGGTCGCAATAACTAAGTGAGACGCAGGAGGAGAATCGCTCTCCTGCGCCTCTGTCGGCGGCAGCAGCGCACGGATCGGACGTATCCCGTTTACAGCTCCTGCTCATTACAGGACACCCGGAGGGCTGAGAATGGCCTTTCCGGTGTCTGTGACGTCACGACGCCCGGCCGTTGCCCTGTGGGCATGTACCCGGCGTTCGTGAATGACAGGTTGTCATAGGAACCAGTCAGTAGCAACAAGCTATTGCACTGTTTCCAATTGAATGAGAGATCTAAAGATCTCTCATTCAATTCCCCTTGGGGGAAAAGTAAAAAAAAAATGTGGGGAAACAGTGAAAAAAAGTAATAAAAAGTGAAAAAAACATGTAAAACACAAACACGAAAAATAAAAATAAAATTAGCTTCACCGCTCCTGTTTTCCCCTTTTATAAAACGCCAACTCGGCCCAAAAAAGATCAAAAATAATTAAAGTAACCATATTCGCGTATCGCGCAGGCGTTATGACTGCCTATAAATTGTCATGTTAATTAACCCGTTTTTACGGTGAACGAGTAAAAAAAAAAAAAAAAAAAAAAAAAACAATCACAGAATTAAGATTATTGTTATCCGCAGCACATAAAATGGAATAAAAGCGATCAAATACTCCTATAAACTCCAAAGTCTGTACCAGAATTAAAATTTCGTTCATCCGCTCAAAAAAAAAAGTACTTATACAACTCTGTATACGGAAAAAAAATAAAAAAAGGTATAGCTCTCAGAAGATAGCGATGCATAATTATGGTTTTACATACTAAAAACACGTTTTCTTTTTTTTTAAAGTGCTTGCTTCAACATAAAAAAATCTATATATAAATAGGGTATCGCCATAAATCGTAGCGGACCCAAAGAGTTAAAGCTAACTTATCCGGTACGCGACGGTGTGCCCTGTTAAAATAAAATACACTACTAGGATTGCAGTATTTTCTTCACCCTGGCCCTCCAAAAAATGGATTTAAAAGTCAATCAATAAGCTCTTGTCCCCCCAAACTCTGGATACTTATAAAAAAATCATAACTCCTCTCGCAAAAAAAAAGTCCTGACACAGCGCAAACACAGAAAAATTTAAAAGTTATGGCTATCAGACTATGGTGATGCACAAAATACGTATTTTCCTGTTTGAATATAAGTGTTTTTTTATTATATAAAAGCAGTAAAACATAAAAAATATACAATTGGGGTATCGGTGTAATTCGTATTGACCGGCTGAGTAAAGCTACTCCATGTCTATTTACTACAGTACAGTGCTCGCGCTATACAAATATTTAAATAATAAATAAAACATACCAAGATTGCTCGTATTTTTGTTCAAAACATCTCACAAAAACCTTAATAAAATGAACATTGCATATATTGCACCAACATAATAGGTACCAATAAAAACTTCAACTTCTCCGCAATAAAAACAAGCCCAACACAGCTATGCACACAGCAAAAATAAAAATAAGTTATGGATGTCAGATAGGACAAATAAAAACGCTATTTTTATAGACGATTTCTACTGGGTAAAAGTAATTAAAAACAGAGAAAATAACTTTATAAATCTAATATCATTGTAAGCTGTACCGTCACATAGTAAAGTTAGTATCACATCATTTACACCGGCATCGGCGAATGCTGTAAAATTGAAAACTCAAAAAAACAATGACTGAACTGCGTTTCCCCCAACATTTTCCATTGCCAATGCTAAAAAATACTATGGAACACCTTTGTGCCTAATAATGCAGAATTCACCCCTAGATGGATCCCTGAGGGGTATGTTGAATCCAACAATGGGGCGACTTCTGGAATGTTTCGCATGTTCTGCTACTTTGGGGGCTTTGCAAATGCGGACATGGCCCACCAAAACTGCGTTCCAAAAGCCCAATGATAGCTCTCCCTCCCTTATACGCCCGGACTTGCAGGCCCACACAGCTGGTTACACCACATGTAGGGTATTGCCAAATCGGGATGAATTGCTTAACCAAAGTTTTACGGTTCTTTTTCCAGGATTTCCTTGTATATGGGAAACATTTTAAGCTAAAATTGCAGATTATTGGAAAAAAATGTTTTTTTACTGTTCACAGCCTTATGCTATAAAAAAATTTGTGAATCAACATGTGGGTCTATATTAATCTCAATGCACCTGGATATAATACGTAAGGCGGTGTAGTTTCCACTATGTGGGTCTATTTGGGGTGTTTAGTAAGTTTTAGCTCCTTAGGGTGGTCCCCCAAAACCTAAATGGCGCCTAAAATAAAATAGTATTGAAAATGAGACTCAGAGTCCGGTGGTGCTCCTCCTATTTTCGCGGGCTTTTGGTTGAGCCAATACTGCACTAAAGGCCCACATATGGGATATCTATAAAATCGGCACAGACCTGGGGGAATGATAATTTAGTTGCATTTACGTTGTCATCTTTACGTTTATTTCCAGTGAATAATGGATATAAATATTGAAAATCTCGCCCCCCAAAAAAAAGTGATAATTTTTGATTTCACCCTCCACTTTGCTTTAAATTTCTGTGAAAATATCTAAAAGGGTTAATCAAAACTTCCGAAATAGTGTTGTAAATACGTTTAAGGGGTCTTGTTTCTGTGATGTCATTATTTAGGTGGGTATTAATCATGCAGGCCCCTCAAAGCCAAGTCCGAACTGGAGTGGTCCCTAAAAAAAATGTATATTGCTAAATTTTCTGAAAATTTGTAGAAAATTTCTACTAAATGTCTAAGACTCTAATGTCGTAAAAAAAAAAAAAAGAGATTTATAAAATTATGCCACTTTAGTGGGGACATATGGTAGATTGCTAGTTATTAACTATTTTTGTGGTGAATATATCGTTTGCACTGCTGAAAATTAGACAGAAAATTTTGCAAATTTCAAAATCGCTATTTTTCCAAATTTTTCATGAAATTTTGATATTATTTACACAACTAACAAGGATTGTATGGATATATATTTTCTTTCTTACTTCAAATCTCGCACAATGTGAGTGTCACGAGAAAACAATCTCTGAATCACTTGCTAGGTAAAAAGTGTCAAAAAGTGTATTCTCACATAAATGGCACACATGTTGAGTAGTTCAAAAATAGGGCTGTGTCAGGAAGGTCAAAACAGGCTGGGTCCTTATGGGGTTAAGTTTAGAAAGGGAAAAGGCTTTTGACCACCTTAATTGGTCCTGCATGTTTGCAGTACTTTAGAAGTTCAGCCTTAGGGGTTCATGTATTACCGCATTGAGAAGATTATATTCCCAACCTTCAGCAACAATTTGATTACCTTGTGGTTCTTCTCCTCCAATTCAAATTTTGAATAGGACCAAGCAAAGTTGCCCGCTCTCAAACCTATTTTTCATCATGTGTATTGAACCATCCGCCTCAATCCTGAAATATAGGGGAATAAGATTTTAGATTTTTATCTTTTATCTTTATTTTATTAACTTTATTTATAACGTTATCTTTATTTGCTGATGACATCCTATTGTCTTTGATTTTCTCTCATATTTCCTTACTCAACCTGCATGTAGTGTTGAAAAATTTTAGGAAACTGTCTGGTTATAAAGTCAATACTACAAAAACCGAAGCTTTACTGATCAATATGACTGTGGTTCAGGTGCAAATGTTACAGGCCAACATTCGCTACAACTAGAAGGATGAAGCCTTGAAATATCTGTGAGTAAATTTATCCAAATCTTATAGCTTCTAAATAATTATCCTGATTTATTCACAGAAATTAAACGACTGCTTAATCATTGAAATCGCCTTCCTTTATTTTAGTTTGAGAGAATAGCTTCAATCAAAATGATGATTCTTACCAAAATACTCTAATTCTTTGAGACCTTACTGGTGCCAGTACCAATGACGGATCTTAAGCAGTTCAGACTTCTTTCTTCCGGTACATATGGCCACACAAGCATCATAGAGTTCCTCAAAGTGTTTTAATGGCTAGTAAGTCAGATGGGAGTTTGGTAGTACCTGATCTTAATAAAAACTATTGGGCTACCCAATTAAGAAGAATACTGTCTTGGTCCTCTCTGCAAGCACACACCAGATGAGTAGAAATTGAGAAACTATGGATTGCTCTGGTACACTTTAATTCACTGTTATGGTGAACATCTTCCTGTGAGCTTCAAGAGCCTTTGGTTTAGTCTCAGTCTGGATCCGGATCCAGATAACCCCATCAGACACAAGTATATGGATAAATGGGATGCTTTTGGCGTATACTTTGGAAATGTGCCCGGAAATCCTCAATATGCGTTATCGCATTTGCAGGTTTACTTCTTTTCCTATCTCTCTTGCTGTTGGGGTTTCTCAGGGATCAGTTCTTGGTCCTCTCCTCTTTTCAATCTACACAGCCCCCATTGCACAAACCATCAGCAGATTTGGTTTTCAGTACCATAGCTATCCTGATGACACTCAACTATACACCTCTTCCTGAGATATTACTCCTGCCCTGCTACAAAACACCAGTGACTGTCTGTCCGCTGTCTCTGATATCATGTCCACCCTCTGTCTTATACTAAACCAAGCTAACATTGAACTTCTTGTCTTTCTGCCATCTACTAACCGACTTCCCCCCCTCTACTATTTCTGTTTCAGTGTGTGGTACTACCATAACTCCTAGGCAGCAGGCCCGCTGTCTTGGGGTTATACTAGATTCTAATCTGTCTTTCACCCCCTATATCCAATCCCTTACCTGATCCTGTCACCTGCACCTCAAGAACATCTCCAGAATTTGTCCGTTTCTCACTTTGGAAACAACTCAAACTCTCATTGTGTGTCACGGCGCATGTTTCTGCCATGGAGAAACAAGGCGCTGTAGGGGTTAATCCCTCTAGCCAGTCGACACACCCAGGGAAAAGCATGGCTGAGGAGCATAGGATTGACAGCTCGGCTTCTAATCAGGTCAGAGGGTGTGTCGCACTGGCCAATAGGAGGGCCCGGAGGCCGCACCAATCAGCTGCTGGGGCGGTGTCCAGGCTTCTCATTTAAACCTGCTCAATTGTGTCTGCCTTTGCCTGTGAAAGGTTTCCCCTTGCATTTCCCCAGTTTTCTGTGTTGCTTGTGACTCCTGTTTTCTAGACCCCGGCTTGCTCCTCGACTACCTTTCTGTCTGCTGATTCTGTACCGCGTTACCTCCTGGTTTTGACCCTTGGCTTGTCTTACGTTTTTCTCTTGGTTTCCGATTTGTGGCTTTGGTGTACCCATACCGTTATCGACCCAGACTGCTGACTTTGCGTTTCCCTGACGGCTCTGCACGTAGTAGAGTAGAGACTGTCGTCCAGTTGGGGTCTGCCATCTAGGGCAGCACGCCAAGTAGGCAGGGACAGTGGGCTGGGTGGCAGTCAGGGCCCACTGCACGTCCTCTGACGTGACATTGTGGCTCTTATTCTTTCTTATCTTGACCACTGTAACTCACTGTCAACTATTGTTCTCCCTCTCTGCAAACTCTCCCCTCTCCAATCTGTCCTGAATGCAGCAGCAAGGCTCATCTTTTTTCCAGCCGCTATACTGATGCCTCTACCCTGTGTCTGTCACTGCACTGGTTGCCCAGGAGGTTGTTCCAATCATTAATTACCTAATATATCTGCCCTTGTTTCATTTGTCATAAGCTTGTTAGAGTTTGCATTACAAAATTTGGGATTTTTCTTTCCCTTTCTGTGTAGAGTAGGTTTTGCTTTTGAAGCATTTTTTTGTTACTTATGTGCAACTTTCGATATGCTATTCTCTTTAAACTGCCTGAAAATATAGTTCAATTGATGTTTTGTTATATCTCTTGAGAATAAGATTGAAATTCTGTATTTGTATTTTGGAAAATCTTTAAAGTAAATACAGTTAAACAAAAGAAAATTCAATACAAAGAAGCCAAAATAGTCATGGAATGGGGTCGCCCTCAATTGGAATGTCACAAACGCTTTTTGATAGGAAATTAGAATATATTTCTCACACATGAAAGACATGGAAGCTTGCTGGTTACATTCACTTTAAATGGTGCAATATGCTTGCAGTTTTTGCTCTTGAATGTGACAAATAGCATACTAATATTTCTTTAAAATCTTAACGGGGGGTTCCAAAAACCCCAGGGCGTTGGGTTTTATTTCAATGATGGGTTTTTCTGGGAGGCATTCTCCTACCATAGCCTACTCTGATTAGGTATTATTTGTAGTGTTGCAAAAGTCACAGCCACTAGGCTACTACCACAAAAATTACCCACTGCCCACCTTCAGTTGTGAAGGTAAAAATGTTCACACTGCGTAATAGTTGTGTAATCAGAGTACATCCTTGAGCACCATTGGACCAACACACCCTTTTGGGGCCAACCCCTTTAAGAAAATGGTTTACACAAAATACCACACGGGAATATTTTAGATAAAAAATTCCAGTCAGTACTGGGACTGGGGAGCCCACGACTGGAGTTGATTCTGGGGGCCCACCCTTCAGCTTCTGTACGTGACTTCACATGCCTCTTGCTTACCTCATCTCTTTTGCTGCCTTTTTCCCTGAAAAAGAGCCGAGGCCGCTGCCTAACCCACAGGGGGTTTTCCCCCTTCCCTCGGGGGCCAGACGGAGCCTGATTCCAATTATCTTTGGATTTCCACAGGTACCATGTTATTTTTAACAATACCAAACTTCATAGCTTGGTTTAGGGTTCAATGACAGATATTTAATTCCAGTTGGGTCAATTGCAGATTCATTCCTGGTGCTCCAATCAATATATATTGTTTATGGTTGACTCACTAGTTGGTTCAACCAACTATTGATGCATCCCTTTGCTTTCTACAACATACAATCCCCCAACTGACAGGGTCTCACTTTATGGGCCTTTCCAAAGGCAGTCAGTTTAGTAGCCATTGTCACTTCACAGGCTTTTTCTAAGTGTAGTGGAAATGAATATAGGATATAGTTTTTAAACATGGAAATGATGTTGATAATATAAGGACAGAAGCTCATAAAATTACATAAGCACAAAACTTAGAAGCGTGGGAAATTTATAAAATGGACATATCTGATGCATGGTTTTTGGAAATTTAAGGGCATTCTGAAGAACATCATTGATAATATGATGCAGGCCCGTATTATCTGATGTACTGGATAAATTTCTAGTCCTAATGCACCGTAAAATTTCATGATAGCAATTTTTTGTAGTTTTGGATGTGATTGGTATATACAGATGGCAATTTAGAAGATCACTATAATGTATTGGAAATCTATTATACATTGTAAAGGCTTCAATGCAAAGCAGGGGCCCGGGGTCTATTCAAACCAAATAGCAGGGGTACTGTGAAAAGGGATAAAAGCCATAGCTGCACTTTGGCCTGGTCTCTCTAACAGGGGAGGTGTCCTGCTCAAAGTAACCAAGCGTAGGGTACTGCTGCTGTTTAATGTTTACAGGGGAAAAAAACGGTCTTTGTACAGATCGTTCTTGGACAAGCAGGATTTTGTATACCTTTTGTTTTCTGTTTGCTATGTGAAAACCTGTATGTTTTGTTGCCAGTAAAAGTCAGAAAGGAACTGTGCTTGAAACTGTAAAAGCCTGTCTGTGTCTCTATTAAACGACTTCACTATTGCTGCCGAACTAACCCCCCCAAAAAAAATATTTATAAAATGCAGTATATATACACCCAAATATGGATGCCCCTAAAATTTTAGAGGGGCGAATCGTTTTCAAAACGAAGTGGAATTCTTTTGGGAATTTTCGGGAAAAAAACTTCGGTTCGAAAAACAAAATGAACTTTGGGGTGTTTCCCCCGGGAAACAAAGTGTGCTTTTCATTGAAAAAAAGGGTGCGAGCACATGGCTTTAAAGGGGGAAAAGGGCATTTCTGGGAGGAAAAAGGGCATAGCCTGCATGACAGTGCAGAGTTTGAAGCCAATCAGAGACCGGCGGGGATTCTTTTGCGCCCACCGCACTATATAAGCCCGAGGCCCCGCTGGGAGCTCCCCCTCCTCTCACTTTTACTGACGGGAAAGGTGCTGCTGCGGGTGTAGGCTTTTTTGAAGAATTTGTTTTTTTCCCACAGCGATTTTTTTTGGGGTGTCTCAGCTTGCCCTCAGGGGAATGTTTTTCTGAAGGTTCAATTTTTTGTTTTTTTGGGGTTTTGGGATTTTAAAAAATCCATTTTTGGGGTCCACCCCAGCTGCATATAAATTCAATTAAGTGGGATCAAATCCGTTCCTTTTGTATTCTTTTAAAAAGAAACAGCGTTTTTTTAAAATTTCAAAATCCCAAACTTTTTTTGGGACTACCCCCAATTTTCTATTCGAAATTTTTCATCCGGGGGTTTTAATTAAGGTTGTTTTGCTGGGTTTTGCTGCAAAAAAAAAAACCGTTTTTTTTCAACGCCAAATTTTTTTTTTTTTTTGGGTTTGCCTAATTAAACCAAGCAAAGGTTAAATTCCCAATTTTTTATCTTTGTTGTGTGGCGTAAAAATCCCGCCTTTTGAAAACACGCTAAAAAAGTACTAGTTTGGGGTTTTGGCCCCAAATTTTTTATTGCGAAAATTTTAACCCCGGGGTTAAATTTTAAGCTTTGGGTTTTTGCGGGTTTGTGCTGACAAAAAAAAAACCTTTCTTTTTCAACCCCAAATTTTTATATATTTTTTTTGGTAGCCTAATTCAAAAAGAAAAGGTTAATTACAATTTTTTTCCCTTTTTTGGGGGGGGTTTGGAAAATACGCCATTGTAACCGCTACAAGCAAATAGTTTGTGGGGGTCAATTTTTATTGCGCAATTTACACCCGGGGGGTTAAATTTAACCCGTTTTTTTGCTGGTTTTTGCCCCCCAAAAATTTTAAAACCGTCTTTTTCAAACCCAAAAATTAAAAATTTTTTTTTTTTTGGTTTGGCCTAATTCTAAAGGGAAAAGGGTTTAATTAAAATTTTTTTATCCCCTTGTTGTGTGGCGTGGGAAAAAAAAAAAACCCGGGCCCCAATTGTAAAACGCTACAAAGCAAATTATTTTTGGGTGGCTCATTCTATTGGCCAATTTACATCCGGGGGTTAAATTTAAAGCGTTTTTTTGTGGTGTGCTGAAAAAAAAAAAAAAACCCGGGTTTTTTTTCAACCCCAAAATATATATTTTTTTTTGGGTAGCCTAATTCACAACCCAAAAGGTTAATTAAAAATTTTATTCTTTTTTGGTGGCGTAGAAAAAAAGCCTTTTTTAACCCCGTTAAAAAGTATAGTTTGGGGTTTGGCTCAATTCTTTGCCCCCTTTTTTTACACCCAAGGGTTAATTAACCCGTTGTTTTGGGGGTGTGTGACAAAAAAAAAACCCGTTTTTTTTCAACCCCAAAAAAGTATATTTTTTTTTTTTGGGTACCTAATTCAAAAGAAAAGGGGTTAATTTTCAATTTTATCTTTTTTTGTGTGGCGAAAGGAAAATACCCCATTGTAACACGCTCCCAAAGCTATAGTTTGTGGGGCCCTCAATTCTTTGCGAAATTTTTACATCCGGGGGTTTAAATTTAACCCGTTTTTTTCCCGGTGTGCTGACAAAAAAAAAAAGGGTTCTTTTTCAACCCCAAAAAATTTATTTTTTTTTTTGGTGGGCCAAATTTCCCCACAAGCAAAGGTTAATTAAAATTTTTATCCTCTTTTTGTGTGGCGTAAAAAAACCCCCCCTTTGTAACACGTTTAAAAAGTACTATTTTGTGGTGGCTCAATTTTTATTGGCAATTTACACCCGGGGGTTTTAATTAAGCGTTTTTTTGGGCGGGGTTGTGCTGACAAAAATAAACCGTCTTTTTCAACGCCAAATATATTTTTTTTTTTTTTGGTGGGCCAAAATTCACAAGAAAAGGGTTAATTACAATTTTATCTCTTGTTTTTGGGGGCGTAGGAAAATACCCCATTTTTAAAACGCTACAAAGCAAACTAGTTTGTGGGGGCCCTAAATTTTTCTATTGCGAAATTTTAAAATCCGGGGGTTTAAAATTAAAGCGTTTTTTTTGCTGGTTGTGCTGAAAATAAAATAAACCGTTTTTTTTCAACGCCAAAATATATTTTTTTTTTTGGGGTAGCCTAATTCAAAAAGAAAAGGGTTTTAATTAAAATTTTTTCTCTTTTTGTGTGGCGTAAAAAAATTACCCCCATTGTAAAAGGCTAAAAAGGGGCTATTTAGTTTTTTGGTGGCTCAATTCTATTCGAAAAATTTTACTTTCCGGGGGGTTTAAATTAAGCGTTGTTTTGCTGGTGTGTGACAAAAAAAAACCCGTCTTTTAAAAGCCAAAATTATTTTTTTTTTTTTTGGTTTGCCTAATTCAAAAAGCAAAGGTTAAATTACAATTTTATCTTTTTTGTTGTGGGGCCCGTGAAAATCCCCAAAATTTGTTAACACGATAAAAAGGGGAAACTAGTTTGGGGGTGGCTCAATTCTATTGCGCTTTTTTTACATCCAGGGGTTAATTAAGCGTTGTTTTCTGGTGTGCTGACAAAAAAAAACCCGTCTTTTTAAACCCCCCAAAATAAAATATTTTTTTTTTGGTAGCCAAATTTTCACAAGAAAAGGTTAATTACAATTTTACCCCTTTTGGGTTGTGTGGCTTTAGAAAATACACCATTGAAACACGCAACAAAGTACTAGTTTGTGGGGCCCCAAATTCTATTGCGAAATTTTACATCCGGGGGTTTAAATTAAGGTTGTTTTGCTGGTGTGTGACAAAAAAAACCCCGTTTTTTAAAACCCCCCAAAATTTTATATTTTTTTTGGTGGGCCAAATTTTAAAAAGCAAAGGTTAATTACAATTTTTTCTCTTTTTTTTTTTGTTGGCTTTAGAAAATTTACGGCCCTTTTGAAACCCACGTAAAAAGGGCTACTAGTTTGTGGGTGGCTCAATTAATTGCGCAATTTACATCCGGGGGTTTTAATTAAGCGTTTTTTTTGCTGGGGGGTTTGGCTAAAAAAATTTAAACCTTTCTTTTTCAACGCCAAAATATTTATTTTTTTTTGGTAGCCTAATTACAAGCAAAGGTTAATTCCCCAATTTTATCCCCTTTTTGGGGTTGTTGGGTGGGAAAATTTACCTTTTTAATACGTTTACAAAGTACTAGTTTGTGGGGGCCCTCAATTTTTATTGCGAAAATTTTACACCCAAGGGGTTAATTAAGGGGTTGTTTTTTTGCTGTTTTTGCTGACAAAAATAACCGTTTTTTTCAACGCCAAATATATTTTTTTTTTTTGGGTTTACCCCCCCCCCCCAATTACAAGCAAAATTTTTTTTTAAAATTTTAAAATCTCTTGTTGTGGGGGCGTAAAAAAATCACATTGTAACACGCTAAAAAGGCTACTTTTTTGTGGGGGCTAAATTTCTATTGCGAAAATTTACTTCCGGGGGTTAATTAAGCGTTTTTTTGCTGCTGTGCTGACAAAAAAAAAAGGGTTTTTTTTCAACACCGAAATATTACTTTTTTTCTTTTTGAAATAATTAACAAGCAAAGGGTTTAATTAACCCTGTTTGTGCTTTTACTTTTAGTAAAACACAAGTGTTGTAAAACGACCCCTTTTCAATTTAAATTTTTTCCGGGCCTTTTTGTGGAGCGCAAATTTATTTTAAAGGGTTACCCCAAGTTTTGTTACTGGGTTCTTTTGGAGTAAAAAAAGGGGGTGTATATTTATATATACAGATGCTTCATCAAACATTTGTCTTTTACATTTTGGGAAAAAAAACATTATTTTCAGTGAAAAGGGGTTGGCAGGCTCTGCAACTGGGGAGGGGCAGGGGCCCAAAAAACAATTTCTAAAACCCGGGGCCCAGGTCGCGAAAAGAAAAAGGGGACGTCGCAAGGGGGTCACTCGGGGGAGGCCAAAAACTGCCGTTTGTCATCTAGCGGGCCGTGTTTTGGGTTTAAAAAAACCCAAGGGTTCTTGATTGGTTGTTTTAGGTCATCCTTTCCTCCAAAATAAAATTTCTGACAACCCCAGCCAAGGTCGGTGGGAACCTCGGGACACAACACTTAGTTGGCATGGCCCGGGGCGGGTCAGGGCCCTCCCCTTGTCCCCCCCGCCTCTGTCCCAAACCGTTCCCCCCAGCCAGGGAAAACTTCTATGTGGGCTGGGCTCAGCGCCACTATATAGCGGGAGGGAAAAATTTGAGGAGGGCAGGGCAGCAAACTACTTGGCAGCGAAGAAATGGGAAAATATCCCCCGCCTTCTTTAAATAGGCGGCAAAAAAATAGGTGTGGGAGTGGCATGGGGTGGGTTTATTGGGGGTGAGAGGTCAGCCCGGCTTACCATGACCCGGGGATTTTGGGCAAATTGTGACGTTTTAAACACAAATGATGATGATGTAGCCCGAACCCACTTGGGGCCCGGGGGAAGCAAGGGTTCCCTCATCGTCGGGAGAAGAGGGGGTTGTTGCGCGTTACGGGGAGCGGCGCAGCCCCGCAAGTGGGTTGGGGGGGCGGGGGAGTCAGCAGGGTGCAAACAGTGTGAGGTGGGGGCCAAGGGCACGGGGTAGAAAAAACCCCCTTCGCAGGGCCAAGGCAGTAGCGGCAAAGGGGTCAGGATGGGGGCAGGGGGCGGCAGTAGTCATCCCGGGGCGGGGCGCGGGTTTGGGGGTTAAAAACAGCTAAATCCCGGGGGTGTGGGAAATTCTTTGCTAAGACACCCGGAGGAGCCGAAAATTTTGGGGATATGTTGAACTGTGGGAAAAAAGTGAAACGTGGCCAGGGGAGCTAACGTTGGGCACAACGGCCCGCGTCAACACATGCAGGGGTCAAACCCTCCCGGGGGCTGGGGAGAAAAAAGTGGGTCAGATGTGGTGGTTTTCCCTTCCCGCCGCACTGCCCCGCAAACAGCAGGGGGCCAAATGGCACGCATTTCCATTTCAGCCAGGGCAAGGCTCCCCCCCCTCTGCAAAAAGGCAAACTGTTTCCCCTTTGACAATTCCCCTCCCGGTCCAGAATTTTCTCCTGCTTCCTCGCAAATATGGCGCCAGGCCCGTGTTCAGAGAGGCCCTTTTTAAAGAGGGAAAAAAACAGTAGCGGGCCCCAAAATTCCTTTAAGGGTGCGCAGCTGACCGTGCTCCTGTCCAAGTTGTTGGGACCCGCAGTCCCCCCCTTTCCAAATGGTGGACTCTTTACCTTCAAAAGAACTAATGGCTTGTGCCGAGGGCCCAGGGTGGAGAGTTCCAAGCCGTAATTTTTTTTTTCCAAAAAAAGGGAGTTTCCAGCAACCCTTTATTTAAAAATGTAGAACAGAAAAAGGGTCAGTTTCCTTGAAGGGGGTTTTAAAAACGGTTTGTTCCAAGGTAACCCGGAAGCCCCGGGGCGTCCCGGAGCTGTAACTACGGTCGGGCCGTTTCATGTCCCTTTCCCGGCCCCCTGGGTGAAAAGTGCTTCCGGGCCCGGGACACCAAAAAACTTGGACAGGAGACCCCCCGCTTTCTCCTTCCCCGTTGTCAAACTGCGCTCCCGCGCCCAAAGTTCCGCCCTCCTCCTCCTCCACCAAAACCCCCCTTTTCAGCCCCCCAACAAAATAAATGCCCCCTTTATTAAACCCCATGTGTAGGGCCCCAGCGGTGTTTACGCAGTTTTACAAACCCAGCTTGCCTCGGCGAACGAAAATCACACAGGGGGGGGAACTGCTCCGCGTCATTTCAGCAAGAAAACGATGTGTGGCTTTCTCCGGCCAAAATGCAAAAAAAGGGAAACCTTTGGGGACGGCAAAGGGAGGAAAAATGGTGTCCGCGGGTGCAAAGGGGGGGGATGGGCCATGCGCCCTGCATGGCGCAGTGTTCCCTCTGGTTGTAAAAAGGTTTTGAAGCCCTTCCCAAACCCATCTTAGAACATTTCTGGAAAAATGGCCAGGAAAAATGTGGAAAGCACTTTTCCATTCGTACAAAGCCAGGAACCCCTCCTCGAGTTTCAGCGGCAGAAAGGCCTCCCCAACACGCTTGATATGCGATGTTTCCCCCCGCTGGGAAATTTCCCGCCTGCCATGTTGGACCGACTGTATTTAACAGAGAAAAAGGGCCAAATTAACCCATTTTTTTTGGGGTGATCCCGGCAGACAGAAGTAATCCCCCGGTAAAATTTGATGTCAGCCAGTGGCGCTCATGCGTGACACCTGCAGTTTGTTGAGGCCAAATTTGGGGGGCCCGTTATTTGTCAGTGCCAGGACTACGGGAAAGAATAACGTCATTTTAAATGCTTCTGTCCTGGAAAAAGATGCTGAAAAATCTTTTCTGGGCAAGGGGGGCTGGAAAACTGTGGCGACTACATTCGTGGCCAAAATGAGTCCGGGGGGGATGAAAAAGGAGGAGGAAAGGGGGAGGAAGGGGCATTGGAGCAGAAAACATTGTTTTGGTGAAATGAGTGGTTTTTTCTACCCCCGGTGACAAAAAGAGGAGGAAACAGGAGCAAATGGGGGGAGGTGGTTGGGGTTTAGGAAAGAGGCAGATGACTCCCAAGCACCGTGGCGTATTTCAGTGGAAATGGGGCAGGGAGCCCCCTCGGGGGTCAATTGTGCAGGGTGTCCCCCAGCATGCTTATTTGCCCTGGTAGTGACAGCCGAATAGTCAGCATCCCCCAGAGGGTTTATTCCCGGCCCCTCCACCCCATTTTGGGCCCTCGCTTTCCGGTCCCAAAATTGGGGGCCTTTTTCCCAAATATTGAGAGGGGAAGACAAAAAAACCCAAATTTCTATAGGGAAATTTCCCCGTAATCAGTTGGCCGGGTGCCTAGGGGCGGCATCGTCCCCCCTCGACAGGGGCTGACCCGGGGGGTTTTTCAGGCTCACGTACTACTGCCGCGGGGTGTGGGGGGGAAAGGGGGGGGGGTAGGACAGTACCGCTCCCTCCAGCAGTAAAAACCCAAGTCTGGAGTCCTAATGAGCAGCTTCCTTCACCCGGCCCAGTGGGGGGGGCAGTCACCAGCAGCTAGCGCAGAAAGGGCATTTGGGGATTCCCCGAAAACCCGGGTTTGTGGCCTACTTGGACAGGGAAATCTGCCACCCCAGTTAGAAGTTCCCCTGGACTAAATGGGCAGCCAAAAATGGATGTGTGGCGCAAAAATTGCCCATGGTTTTCAGTGGAGAAGCTGTCCTGCCCCCGGCCCGTAGTGGGCAATTTTGAGCGGGTGGGTTTAAATGGGGGGCGGGGGCCATCGTTACCCCCCAAAGGGAAAACCCCCCTTGTCCAAGGGGGAAAAGTTGAACGAATGACCTTTTTCAAGTTTAATTTAGGCCGTGGTCGGCCCGGATTTCCACACACCCCCAAAGCCTTAGGGGGCAGTCTGGGTTTTAAACAACCCGGGCCCCAGCCAAAATTTGATGCCGCCACCCCTGATGCCCCCAAAATCTGCTGATTTGTTTTTTTCCATCTGCCTACCCCCCGTCCCTTTTTCCAGGGCTGGTATTGAAACCCCCCTCAACACTTTTGTCATTGGCCCCTCTAGTGCTCAAAGCTGCTGCTGCTTTTTGGGCCCTGACCAACACTGTGGGCCCTTGTGCAATCTGCGGCCTTTTTGGGATTTTTGCCACCTCCAGAATTCATTGTGCCACTCTCCCGACCTCATGCTGTTGCTCCCGTTTCACCTCCCCTCTCTGTCATTGTGCCAAGGGCCCGACCTTTATGCTGCTGCCGCCCCTGACCTCCCCTCTCCAAATCATTGTGGCTCTGTGGCCCCAATACTATTTTGCCAAACCGCGAATTTCATTGTGCCCCCTCCCCGAAACCCCAAAGTGCTGCTGTGACTCCTGTTCATGCCCCCCCACTCTGTGTCATTGTGCCACTGTCTTGGGCCTCATTTCGCTGCCGTGGCTGCTGCCGTGCCCCCCACACTGTGGGCCTTTCTCCGTTTTTTTCCACCCCAGAAATTGTCTTTTTGCCACTGGTTTTGAAATTTATGGCTGATGGGCTGCTGCCGTGCCCTCCACACTGTTGGGATTTTTGGCCCCTGTCTGACCTTTTTGCTGCTGCTGGTTTTCTCCTGCCCTGCCCTCCACACTGTGTCATTGTACCACTCTGTGGCCTACTCCTTTTTTGCCATTTTCCCGAATTTGGGGATTGTGCCACTGCCCCGACCTAAGTGCTGCCACCGTGACCCCCACAAAGTGGGCTTGTTTCCACTCTGCGGCCTGGTACTGTTTTGCCAAATTCCAAAATGTCTTTTTGCCCCTGTCTGGGGCCTCATGCTGCTGTTTGGGTGGGGGGCCGTCCCTCCCCAAATCTGTCCCCTAATGGGTTTCCAAACCCGGGGCTCTCAGTTTGTTTTTTTTCCCGCTTTTGCTGCCCGGGCTTTTTTTGGTACGTTCCGCTTCAGTTTTTTGGTCAGTTTTTTCCCCCATTTTTAATTGGGCCCCGGGCATTTTATAGTTGTAAACGATTTTAAAAGCGGCGGCGGGCATGGGGCGTGTCTACTAAAAAAACAACATTGTATGAAGACCAAACCAAGGTCCCTCTGCATAATTTTAAACATGGCAAAAACGTTCTACAGCCCCCCTGAGGGCTTTGGGAAACCTGGAAATAGCGTTTTTTTTTAAATGATTCGTGCCGAAGTAATTGGACCCAAAAAGAATTTTTTTCGGAAAAATTTGGGAAAATGCCCAACCGAATTTTTGGGGAAAAATTTGCCCCCTCTCTACTCAAAATTTTGAATATTCAGCTTTTCAATGGTTTTCATGGTCTATCAGAAGTTAAAATCAGCATCAAATTACGATGTCTCGTGGGCCGGGGTTTTATGTGCTGGCCCTTTAGCGTTGGGCCCCATCTATCCCGGGAAAGCGATTGGCTGGAATATCCTACCAATAAGCATGCACTTTTCGGGTGCAAGGGTCCCTTTCTTTAAATTTTCTTGGGGGTTTCAGCCAATCTGCCAGGGAAATTTACAAAACCCCTCTTACAGCCAATCAACTTTACTGATTGTCTAACAACTGTACAGAAGCCAATGCAAGCAGAAAAAAATAGGTGTGAGGGTCCATATGTTGGGGTGTTTTTGTTGGGGGTTACTGTTCTGCATTTCACACTGTTAAATTTCGTGCCCTTACCAGAAAAAAATGACTGTATGTACAGAATTTGTGGCCCCTTTAAATCTCCGACTTTACCTGAACAGTACTGAACATCACCGTATCTTTCCTTTTGCAACCGCTAACCTCTCCCTTCTTACCCCCCAAAAAAGACATAAATTAAATTAACTTTATTTTGTCAAAATTTATCCTGTGCATTTAAAGGGTTTCACACAATTTACATAAAGATCAGCAAAAAAATAGGATAGGTGATAGGGGGTTTTTTGTTTGTTTGGGGGGGGCTGGATTTTCCCCCCGATCCTGAAAATAGGGATTCTGAAATGGAGCAGCAGTCCAGTATGTGCACTGCCAATCAATTCACTGTTCTATGGGATTGGTGGTGATAATTGCGCCCTATCTCTATGAGTCACATACAATTTGGAGAGACAGAGAGAGAGATTTCAGGATGATCATAAAATGTCTTGAATTTTTTTTTTTTTATAAACGTTTGTAATGTGTTCATATTTTGATTTCATGATACCCGGCAACCCTTACAATGATAAAAGTACCTCAAGAGGTGCCCCGATGGGAAATGCCCACTAAGCTTTGAGTGTCACAGAGTGTCATCAGCAGGTTGCAACACAGATACAGAGAGACTAGAAGAGTTACAGAAGGCAAAGAAGTGGGCATCCTTTAGTTACATCACACACTGATGAACCTTTCATTGTAAAAAAATGTCCTGTGGAACCAGATGGTGAATGTCAATCAACTCCAGGCACATTTAAGAGAGGTGAGAGGCAACCAAGTGTTACATCAGACATCCCAAAAAAAACCTTTTTTTCAGCCAGCGAGACACCCCCGCTCGGCTGGCATTATAGTCTTGCATAGGCAAAGGGACACCTAGGCTGGATGAGGGACCAGTGGTCCCCTGTGCTGTTAAGTGATGAAAGTTGATTCAGTCTGAGCAGAAATTATGCCCACCAACGACGCTGAAGTTCTAAAGGAGAGCACTATGCATCTACCACTCTTGTCACCAGATGAGCCAGGTGGTGGTGGGGGTATATGGGGAGGGGTGTTAGTCAAAACGAACTGCCCACCTTTTTGTGAAAGTACGTGAAAAGCCTCTTACTTTAATCTTAATCCCGTCATTGTGCCTTGCATTAAACAACACAGGGCTAATTTTATCTTCATGAATGCAATGCTCCAGCTCATCGGTTTGCTCATTAGGGGAAAGGCCGTTGGAACTGGGGTACCCCAAATTAAATGGCCCACTTTTCCGACCAAACCCAAAAGAAAACCCCGTAGAAAAGATCAGTCACCGTTTATAAGCTCATATCTCTGT
>JAODAL010042538.1:0-34701 GCA_025379985.1 Phyllomedusa bahiana | reverse complement strand
AAACTTTTACAGTCCTTTGGAAGAGATGGATTAAAACTCCATATGCAAGATACCAGGGACTGCAGGATAAATTCACAGAGATTCTTCTCAGTGTATTTAGTGAACAGTGTTACTATCCTTATCTAGCATCCCAGCAGTACAGGAGAGCTCTCATTTAATTCCTTACATTATGTTGGTCATGTACCAGTCTACACAGCAAAGCTGACAATTGAGCTGCAGAAAACAGGAACTGTCAGATTATTGTGTATGTTCTTGTGGCCATGATGAAAACTGATATATTATGTTTTTATTGACAGTCAAGTAAAAAAAATGAAAAGAAAATGTTTAGGATATATAGAATTAAATAATTCTATTGCGTTTGATAAATTCACTTGAAATTTAAGTGAAATTTTCCTGTAAAGAGTATACTTCTAATTTTTATTCACATATATTATAATATGTCTTTTTACAGTACACATTTATAGGATACATCATACAAGATGTTTTTCTTCTAAAAAATGGATCTTATTTTAATCTATCAGACACTTAACAAAATCAACAGCTTAATACATGGATAAAGTGCTTATCTAAGTGTAGGGAAGTTAAGAGTATTGAACCAGACAATTTGCTCTTAATTTTCCAGAGCAGATAAAAAACTACAGTATCTTGTACAGCCACCTGGGAAATTAACTCCTCTGCTATCAAATCTGCAAAACAATCTACATCCCATGAAAGGTGGCATGTTCCGTTACTCGCTTTATGTTAAATCTCAGTGGAGTAGTCAAGATAACTTTTCATTAACATAGCTTTAGAAATGTAAGTAAAGGTAGGAAACATATATTCTTCTGTAACTTTCAATTGCCCTTTGATAAGTGATAAAAGAATCCAGTGACACGTGAGTGGTGACATAACTACCGAAAAATTCTAAATTCTGTTTATATTTTGTATAAATTAGGATGTTTTTCTCCATTTTAAGAATTGTCATATATGATATCCAATTTTACGTATTTTATAACAGACAGATGATACAAAATTGGGTCTATGTGGCTCTTAAGGTAAGTGAAAAACCCCACGATTCTCATAGTAGCAGTTACTGATATCCATCAAAATGATCCATTGAAATTCCTCCCTAATGTGCAAAGAGAACTGTTGTTCATTATGATGATTATCATGATTTTTTACAGTGGAATGATCATTGAATATCAATGAAATTTTTATCACTTTATTCACACTGACCAATATTCCTGCAGTTGTGCATAAACCAGCAAACCGTGGGGATAACTGGGCAGGATAACCAACCTTAACTATGACTTGATCCTTCCATTTTTCATAGATAAGCAAGTGACCACATTCCAAATATGCTGCATGTGTCAGTGATACAGAGAGTGATGTATGATTAGTCACCGACTATTCATGACATACGCCATCTCTGTATATATCGCTTGAATCTTACAGAAATCTTTTTATTTCCGAGACATATGTAGGTATTGAAGAAACAATAAGATATGTGACATGTCCTTTCATCAGATAATCTATGATAAATTGGAAATAGATCGTTGGGCCGATCTCCTTATGATAATAGATTTCAGTGATATTTAAGACAAGGAATGTAAGATGCATGCTGTAGCACGTTGTGTATATGGATATGAATAAATACAGACATTTATCTAGGGGTACCTAAGAGGCACACCACTATACTAATCTGGTGCCCAATATAAGTATACACCCGCACCAAAATGAGGTTTCAAAAAAATTAAGTAACTTTTATTAATTAATCATGCAAAAAATTAAGGTGATAGATCACTTGAAAAAAGAAAAAAGCGACAAATTTGTGAGTTTTCGGTCTTTTTTATAGACCTTTCTAAAAATATGCGTTTAGGGTGAGGGTAGCTGCATGAGTGTTACAAAAGAAGAATGTAATGCGTATCACCTGTCGGCAAAGGAATAATATGTGAGCCCCGCCGGAGCTGGAAATTGGAACGATGTCAGGGTCCACATTACGGCGGGGCTGTTTTATATCGTATGCCCAGGCAAAACCCCAAATACCCCCCCATTAACCAATTAGTTTACACCCCTTTCAATTATGCCACCCTCTTTACAAAACCCAAGCCCACTTGCCATGAACGCTAAAAAAAAACAAACTGAAGGGTTTGCCGTACCCACTTTTCTAGATGTTTGGAAACCTTTCAGCATCAGGATAGACTGGAGACCCCGCCAACTGTGCCTGAACCTAAAAAATAAAAGCCACATGCAGCTTAAGGGAACATGCACCAACATTTTATTTTATTTAAAAACCCCACCCCGATCCATATTTTTTTCTTTTCGACTTTTTTTTTTTTGATTGTAATTTTAGTTTGGTCGTCTGTATAGGGGTAGTTTTATGACGACATTCTCACCCAGAAAAAATCAGGCCCTTATTTTTTCCCCCAATGTTCTAAGAAAAATGAAAGGGGGAGGGGGGGGGAGGGCAGGGAAGCACGGGGCCCTGCTTCAATGACAGGTCTAATTTTAAAGGGAAAGGTTGATAACTTTTTTAGGTGAGATGGCCATGGTCAAACAGCATAACAGCCCAGGGTGCTCTCCCAAGCGCCTTTCATTTTTTTTGTTTAAAGTGTTTTTTTTGTCAGAAATGTACAACATAATTGTTTTTTGCCGACTGCACAAAAACACACAATTTAAAAAACGCATCAAAAAGGGCCGTGTGAGACACCCCTTTGGGTGTTTTTGCTGTATGACCACCTGGGCCCCCGAGGGCCGCCCCGACCCCGCTTATATGATACCTACATACATACATGAAAGCCTATATGAACTGACACCTATCAACACTCACAGGACAGGCAGCTCCCTATAGTCTGATACCTCCTATTTATGATAGACAGTATTAGCTGATACCTCCCAAATTTTATGATAGAACTCCATATAGTCTGATACCTCCCATTATTTGATAGCAGCCCTTTAGTTTATACCTCCCCTTATATGATAGGGAGCTCCCTATATTTGATACCTCCCATTATATATAGGGCTCCATAAGTTTAACCCCCCATTAATGATAATAGCTCCATATAGTCGTACCCTCCCATTTTTAAAAATAAACCCTCCATATAGTCTATCTCCCATGATAGAACTCCTTTAGTTGTACATCCTATGAATAGACAGCTCCTATAGTCTGATACCCCTATTATTATAGACAGCTCCATTAGTCTGTACCTCCTTGATAAGACATCTCCATTTGTTGATACCTCCTATGATAAGACAGCTCCATATAGTCTGATACCTCCTTGATAAGAAGTCCCTATAGCTGGCACCTATAACATGTTCCCCTGCCTTCCCCATCTCCCACCTAACACCTCTCACTCACGTTTTAACTGCCCCCAGCCCCCATCAAGTTTTCCCTGCCCCCACCCCCTCAGTTTTCCCCTCCATTTCCCCAGAACATTTTCCCCGCTCCCTCCCCAAATCACGTTTACCTCCTCCACCCCACTCAGTTTCACCCCGCCCACCCCCACCAATTTTCACCTCCTCCCCTCCCACTCACTTTCCCTGCCTACACTCCCCCCCTCCCTTTTTCCCCTGCCCATACTGCCCCAAGTAACGTTTCCCCCCGTCCATCCCCACTCAGTTTCCCTCCTCCATACCCCCTCACGTTTCCCATGCCTCCCCCCCCAAAATCAGTTTCCCCTGCCTCCATGCCCACTACGTTTCCCCCCCCCCCTCCACCCCCAAATCACGTTTCCCTCCTCCACTCCCCCATCATGTTTCCCCCGCCTCCATTCCCCACACGTTTCCCCCTGCCTCCAACCCCCCCCAAATCCCTTAAAACCCGCCTCCCCTCCCCAGCCCGTTGCACCTGCCCCCCACTCCCAGTCACGTTTCCCCCCGCCCCCACCCCCCGTCAGTTGCAACCCGCCTCCACTCCCACCGTTTGCACCTGCCCATCCCCAGTCCCCAATTGCACCTGCCCCCAGCACATTGCACCCCCCTCCACTCCCCCGTCACATTTCACCTGCCCCCATCACTTTTTACCTGCCCCCGTCAAGTTTCAGCTGCCTCCATCCCCAGTCCTTTAAAATCCCCCTATCCCCAGTCACGTTGCACCCGCCTCCCCCCCCTTTTCCCTTTCACCGGCCCCAGTCACATTTCACCTGCCCCCAGTCACATTGACCTGCCCCCGTCCATTGCGTGCCCCCCGTCACATTGCACCCGCCTCCACTCCCCCCCTCACATTTTACCGCCCCCTCACTTTATGCCCCCTCCTGGCCCCCCTTTTCCCCAGTCCCCTTTCACCCCCCCAGTTTACGTTGCACCCCGCCTCCCCCCCCAGTCCGTTGACTGCCTCCACTCCCCATCCCCTTTTCCCCTGCCCCCAGTCACATTTAACCTGCCTCCCTCCCCCGTCACATTTTTTACCTGCCCTCACATTTTACCGCCCCCAGTCCGTTGCCCTGCCTCCACCCCAGCCACTTTTTTACCTGCCCCCAGTCACATTGCACCTCCCCCAGTAAAATTTCACCCCCTCCACCCCCAGTCAAAATTTTACTGCCCCCAGTCACATTTTCACCTTCCCCCCGTCACTTTTCACCGCCCCACCCCATCACATTGCACCCGCCTCCACTCCCCCTCCAAAATTTTTCCCGCCCCATACATTGCACCTGCCCCCCGTCAATTGCACCTTTCCTCCATCCCCAGTCACATTTTTTCCTCCCCCCCGTCACATTGACCCGCCGCACCCCCGTCACATTTCACCTCCTTCACTCCCCATCACATTGCACCTCCCCCCCCATTTACATTGCACCCCCCCACTCCCCCGTACATTTCATGCCCCCCCGTCACTTTACCTGCCCCCAGTCCCTTTCATCTCCCCCAGACTTTCCACCTGCCCCCGTACATTTGCCCTGCCTCCTCCAATTTCACCCGCCCCCCGTCACATTGACACCTGCCTCCACTCCCCAGTACATTGCCCCCTCATCCCCATCACATTTCACCTGCCCATCCCCCCGTCCCAATTCATGCCTCCCCCTCCCCAGTAATTTTTTTCCCCCCCCAGTCCATTTTACTGCCCCCAGTACATTGACCCGCCCCCACCAATTGCCCTGCCCCAAACCACTTTTCACCGCCCCAGTCCCATTGCACCGGCCCCCTCCACATTGCACCTCCCCCCGCCACATTGCACCCGCCCCCCCGCAAAAATTTCACCTGCCCCCCGTCACATGCACCTGCCCCCCCCCGATTTATTACCTTCCTGAAAACGGGGGGCCTCGATCTTCGGCCCCTATGCGCAGTTGAGGGGTGGGATGGGGGCGCCCCTCCTCTTCTCTCCCGGCGGGGGGGGGTGGCGGGGGGCGCTGTTTGGGAGGGAGGCGGGCATTTCACCCCCCCCAGCCACATTGCACCCGCTCCCCCCCACATTGCACCGCCCCCCGCCCCTTGCACCTGCCCCCAGCCACATTGCACCTGCCCCAGCCACATTTCACCTGCCCCCCCGTCACATTTCACCTGCCCCCATCACATTGCCCTGCCCCCCCCCATTCATCTGCCCCAGCCACATTGCCCTGCCCCCCGTACATTGCACCTCCCCCATCACATTAGCCCCAGACCAAAATGCCCCCCCCCCTCCAATTACTTCCTGTCCTAAGAGCGGGAGGCTCGACTTCAGTGCCCTCCATGCGCAGTGAGGGTGGGTGGGGGCGCCTTCCTCTCTCCTTCCCCCCCCGGCAAGGGGGAATAGTATGTCCCCACCGGCGCCCCGTTGTCCCCTGCCCCTCTGCTGAAAAAAAAAAAAAAGTAAATAAATAAAATAAAATCCCGCCGCTGCCACCAATGAAAAAGTCACTAGCGACGGCAACCTCCGACGCCCCCACCCCTCCCCCGGCAACACTCCGACCACTGGGGGGGGCGGGTGCCCGGAGGGAAAAAAAAAGTTTAAAAATAAAATAAAAAAATCTCCTGCTGCAGTGCCGCCCCCTAACAGGCGCCGCCCTAGGCCCTGATTACCGGCCTCTTTCAAGAATTCCTCTATTCAATAGTGTGCCGAGCAACAGAGAATATATATACTAGTCTGGTGGACATCAGCTATGCAGAGTCAGGGGAGAGCAGTGTACCCCTTAGTTGTACAGGACTGAGGCTTCCAAATTCATCATGGTGTGGGTTTACCACAAATGGTCTGACCAGGCATTTTTCTCCCTCCTTTGGCCTTAGCTCTCCCTCTACTCTAGTCCTGATTCATAGCTAAAGAGAAGAGAAACTCCTGACACCACGGGTACTCCTGAAAACCCGCAGCCCGAAAGACAAGCTCCTTTAAATTTAATAAGAAACTTGCATCAAAAGGAGAAAAGGTTTGGTAGGATCCCATTTATTTTTTTCCTTTGCATACACAGATGAATAAGCCGTATGTCAAGCATTAGAGAGATCAGGACAAGTGCACTTTTTTTTATACAAGTTTCAGTTGATAATTACCAGCAATACAATTATAAACATTATTTTAATAAAATGAAAGCAATCAGTACTTGGTCCAAAGTGAATCACCAATCCCCTAAGTCTCTCTGAGTGGACCAAACAGATGATGCCCCAAACAGAGGGTAAGCCAATACCTCATACTTGAGTTTCGAGTGGAATTAAAAAATATGGACATCAGTATGCACAAGGGCATTGTCATGCTTCAATGCAATGCCTTTTTGACAGCTGTCCTCACAGTTATGTTGAAATTGCAGGCTTTACACTTGTGCCACCATTTTTGAATTTTCCATCCATTCATAGAAACTATGTTGAGGTAAAACAATGCTTCCATATTGTACTACAAATCTTTGATGGATTTTGGCCCTTGATTCAGATCATAAAGGATGGATCACAGAAAGCTACTCGTCTTTGGTACGAATTAAAAGCAGAGCAACCATGGTTAGCATCATGGCTTCTATAATAAAACTGAGTTATTATTTTTTTATTATTATTATTTATTTTAGAGCGCCATTGATTCCAGGGCGCTTTACATTCAGGAGGGTTACATACATAACAATTGTTGAACAAATACAATGGTGACGAAAAATGACTAGTAACTGATACAGAAAGGAAAGAGGGCCCTGCCCGTGAGGGCTTACAATCTAGAAGGGAGGAGGGGCGAGACAGAAGGTGTAGGGCGGACATGTTTGTGGGCCGGTATACTGGTGGTGGGGTTAGTGTAGGTCATAGGCTATCCTGAAGAGATGGGTTTTCAGGTTGCTTTTGAAACTGGTGAAAGTTGGGGAGAGTCTGATATTTTGTGTTTCAGAGAATGGGTGAAGCACGAGTGAAGTCTTGGAGACGGTTGTGTGAGGAGCTGATGAGAGGGGAGCAGAGGAGAAGGTCCTGTGAGGAGCGTAGATTGCGTGAGGGGAGGTATCTGGAGATTAGGGCAGATATGTAGGGAGGGGAGAGGTTATGGAGAGCCTTGTAGGTCAGGGACAGTAACTTGAACTGGATTCGCTGGGCAATAGGGAGCCAGTGAAGGGATTGACAGAGGGGAGAGGCAGAGGAGTAGCGGGGAGAGAGGTGGATAAGACGGGCAGCAGAGTTAAGGATGGTTTGAAGGGGAGCGAGAGTGCTGGATGGGAGGCCACAGAGAAGGATGTTGCAGTAGTCTAGGCGGGAGATGACGAGGGCGTGGACTAGCGTTTTTGTAGTGTCAGAGTTGAGGAATGGGCGGATGCGTGAAATATTTTTCAGGTGGAGGCGGCAGGCCGAGGTCAGGGTTTGGATATGCGGTTTGAAGGATAAGGAGGAGTCAAAGTTATCCCAAGGCAGCGGACTTGTGGAGCTGGTGAGAGAGTGCAGCCATTAACAGTGGTAGAGAGATCAGGTGGAAGGGTGGAGTGGGACGGTGGAAAGATGATGAGTTCGGTTTTATCTACATTTAGTTTTAAGAGACGGGAGGAGAAGAAGGAGGATATGGACGACAGACAATCTGGGATCCGGGAGAGAAGAGAGTTAACATCAGGACCAGAGATATAAAGCTGGGTGTCGTCTGCATACAGGTGGTATTGAAAGCCATGTGATGCTATGAGCTGACCCAGGCCAAGAGTGTAGATAGAGAAGAGTAGTGGGCCCAGGACAGACCCCTGGGGGACACCAACAGAGAGCGGGCGGGAGGAGGAGGTGGTGCAAGAGTGAGAGACACTGAATGTCCGTTCAGAGAGGTATGAGGAGATCCAGGAGAGGGCCAAGTCAGTGATGCATAGGGAGGAGAGTATGTGTAGCAGGATGGAGTGGTCGACAGTGTCAAAGGCAGAGGACAGGTCTAAGAGGAGAAGCACAGAATAGTGGCGTGAGGCTTTAGCAGTCACTAGGTCGTTGGTGACCTTGGTGAGGGCGGTTTCAGTGGAGTGGTTGGGTCTGAAGCCTGATTGGAGTGGGTCAAGGAGAGAGTTGGAGGACAGATGGGAGGACAGTTGAAGATAGACATGCTGTTCCAGGAGTTTGGATGCAAAGGGAAGCAGTGAGATGGGGCAATAGTTGGAGAGCGAGGAGGGGTCGAGAGATGGTTTCTTAAGGATGGGGGTGATGGTCTCATGTTTAAATGAGGAAGGGAAGATGCCAGAGGTTAGTGATAGATTGAAAAGGTGGGTGAGGGCTGGGAAGATAACAGTGCTGAGGTCTGGGATGAGGTTACAGGTAGTGAGGTTGGATTTGGACAATAGAGAGGAAAGGTTATCGTGACTAACAGTGGGAAAGCAGGTTAAGGAAGTGTTCACTGGGGACTGTGTCAGGGTAAGGGTGGGTAGTGACGATGGTGGAGGTATAGAGGTAGGCAGTGGGGATTGTGGGATGAAGCTTTCTCTGATGAGGTTATTCTTATTTAAGAAGTGAGTGGCAAAATCGTCCGCTGATAGGAGAACGGGGGGAGGAGGTGCTGGGGGGCAAAGGAGAGAGTTGAAGGTGTTGAATAAATGTCTGGGGTTGTGAGACAGGGAGGATATGATGGTGGTGAAGTAGTGCTGTTTGGCGGTAGTGAGTGCAGACTTAAATGCGTGTAGTGATTGTTTGTATGAGGTGAAGTCGTCGGTGGAGCGGCTTTTCTTCCAGCGGCGTTCAGCAATTCTGGAAGCACGCCTCAGTTGTTTAGTGGAGGCTGTGTGCCAGGGTTGTCTGTTGATGTTGCGGGTTCTATTGTGTGTGAGAGGAGCGACTGAGTCAAGGGTGGTGGTGATTGTGTTGTTGTAGAAAGCAGTGGCTGTGTCTGGGTCATTAAGTGAGGAGATGGTAGAAAGAGGTGCAAGAGAGTCAGAGAGTGTGCGAGGGTTAAGGTTTTGTAAGTTCCTGCGGGGGTGCCCTAGATGTGAGACAGGAGGAGCAGGTGGAGTGGAAATGGTGGAGAAGGTAATCAGGTTGTGGTCAGATATGGGGTGAGGGGAGTTAGCAACTTCAGACCTGCACAGCAGTAATAAGATTGACACCACACCCAATGCTGCACACTGCCAACAGGAAAACCAATGCAACTGCATGGTGGAATGGATAAATGTTGACTTATCCTCGTATATAACATTCAGCCTCTAGCAAATAATAAAAACATTACTGCAACATTGAAATACATTTCAATTATTAGCGCACATATTATTCCACCAATAGGGTCAGCACTTATTGACATCTATTAGTTGTGGTTCCTTTTACCCCTTCCTGATAGCCAGTCATAAGAATATGGTTATAAGGCTATGTTCACACGACGTAATTGCGGCGTGTACAGTGTGGCCACAATTACACCGGGTGCTTTAGGAGTCGCGCTAATAGGTGCGTACTCCCGTGACGTGTGTGGGGGGGGGTGGTGTGGCAACCCACCGGCCCCATTGACAGTCATTAATTACTCGCGGCACGTATTCGCTGCAAGTGATTGATATGTCACTTATCTTCCTGCGCGTACAATACAATCGGATTGTAGGAGCAAGGAGAGGAGGCGTAATCCATAGTTTTCTTTGAGAACTATGGATTACTGTAATTTCAGAGCGCATGTCACCCGTATTAGAGCGCAAATATGCGGCGAAATGCGCCAAAATTAGCCCGTGTTAACATACCCTAAGTCATTTTCCTCCTCGCCTTCCAAGAGCCATAACATTTTTTACTTTTCCATCTACAAGAAAAAATTAGGGCTTTTATCTTGCAGGACAAGATATACTTTCTAATGGTGTCATTCACCGTACCATAGAATATACTGGGAAATTGAAAAAAAATTCTAAGTGAGATGAAATGTGAAAAAGAATGTACTTGAGCCCTGTCTGCGGGGGTTTAATTTTTATGGTGTTTACTCTTCAGTATAAATGATGGGTTATCAGTATTCTGCAGGTCGATGCAATTCCAGCAATACTAAATATGTAGGATTTTTGTTATGTTTTAGTACCCTGAAAAAAAAAATTCTAACATTTTCTATTTTTTAAATTTGCACCACAGTATCATTATCTGCGACCAATAAAGTATTTGCACTTTTACCTATGGACCTGTGTAAGGGGGCATTATTTGCATGAATTGTACTTTTTATCGGTTCCCTTTTGGGATGGATGCAACTTAATCACTTTTTATTTCAATTTTTAGAGGACTTGAAATGACCAAAAAAACTTAATTTTGGCATTTGAATTTTTTTTTACTTCTACAGTGTTCAGCATATGGACTAAATTATGTTATATTTTAAAAGCAGGAAACTTTAGTGATCCATATGAAAACAGGAGGTAAAGATAAGTTGCCAATGTCGCGCTTATGTTTTTCTAACCTGAAATGTTCTTGTTCACAGCTGTAAGACAAATGGGACTATTTACTACTATATTGAGGCACGTGGTGTTATTTCATTACTAAGTGCTTAGTTTGGCTTTTATGATGGCCTTAATTCTTTGAGGTGTGGACTTTATTCATGATAAATAATCAAGCTGGTTCCAGTTTAATGCAAGCGTGGTTGACAGACTAGCTTTGCAGGATGGTAACAAGTAATAGACTAGGTTTTTTTTATATCTATCTTAAATTTAAATGTTGATCGGATTAAGATCTAGAGGGTTTGCTGTCATTAAGTTGGTATGCCTTTAAGTAAAGTTTTAATACTCTACGCTCTACGGCAAATACATTGTCAACCTGATAAATGATTACATCATTATTAAGCCTATTTTCTCTCGATGGAATGAGAAAAGTGTCCAAAAACTCTAATATTTTCTTATGTGTTTACTGTTGAGATAATAATTATCATCAACACTTGTCCTTTACCTAAAATGAAAATTCATATCATAAATAATTGGGGAAATGTGATTTTCTTCAGTTGTCATCTTTACATTTTTCATTAAAATATCACCAGACACAAGTTCCAGCATCATCTTCTTGCACAATGCAGATTGGTGATTGATCATTAAAAATTACTTTGATCCAAATCTCCACGCTCCATGATTGCTTATTTTAAACCCACTGAAGCCCTATTTTCTTTCGTATGAGTAGGTATTAGTGGCTTCTCTCCATGTAAATCGCATTTCATGTAGCTGATTTCTTACAGTTCTATCACAGACATTGAGTCCTCTTTCTGCCAATTGGTTTTCATTTATTTGACTTTATTTTACTCATACCTTGTCTTTTTTCAAAGTATACTGTTTTAAAGTCTTTATCCTGACACAGTTTTTATCCACTTTTTTATACTGACATTTTCATTGGTCTACCTGTATGTTTTATATTTTATAACCTTTCTATTTTGTTTATACTTCCACAACTATTATATTATATCTATAGCATTTTTTGAGGTCCTGGTCATTATACTTTGTTACGTGTCTTTGTTTGAATACGACAGATCGCATTGAAAAACAAATAAGCATTTAGGGCGACATTTACAAAACTTGGCACTGATACGCCAGTTCTAAATCGATATAAAGGAGTGTAGAATATGATGTATGTATGAATCTGTCATATGTGGATTCATAAATCTGGTGTGTGATATGTCTTGCACAGCATAGCATATCTTTGGTGCATAGCGTGTCTTTGCCGCATTCAGAAGTGCTGTGCCTAGTGCAAGTTTTGGCATACAACTGTTCATATATATAAAGGAGAGGGCTACAACGCTTTTTGGGGCAAGATATGCCAAAGAAATGGTGCAGCCCCATGTCGCCCTTAATTTTTTTTATCTTGTTACATTCATGTCTATGGACTAACCAAATAGACAAAAAAAAACTCACGTAAATATATGACAAGACACAAGCTATTTCTTTTTGTCACTCAATAGGCTAAAATGAATGCTTCTTTATCCTGCTCGCTCACAAATGTGTTTCCATGGACTGGAGGCAAATTGAGATGATGCTGGTATTGTGAATGAACCAAAGTCCTATTTTCTTATGATGTTGGAATGAACAAGTATTAGGATATTAGGCATCCATGAATTGGGATTACAGTTTCAAGAGATCAGAAAACTGAATGTACCAATTACCCTAACCATTAAAGGAGTAGTCCCACTTCAGACATTGGTGGCAAATCACTGTAATATGCCATCAATGTCAGATAGGTGCGGTCCTACCTTTGACCTTTAATGGAGGTCGGTGACCCAGTGAGAGGCCTGATTGGCTCGATTGAGAGGTAAAGATAGGATAGGACTGCCCGATTTGAGACCACGTTGAAAGTCGTGGGCAGCTTAAACATGTTCTGATCAAGATATGTGAACCGAGAGTCTCAAGTTTTTTCATGTATGATAGATAGCATAAATGCTTCTTTAGGGATTTCGACGTAGTGTATTGCCCTTTTTGCAGAAATGTGCCGCTGGCGGCGGTCTGTGTGTGTACATGTATAATTACATGTGTGCCGCAGCCCTGCCAGTGGCACCCAGGTTTGCATACGTTTTTCCAGAGATGTTTTTGTGTGCAGAAACATACGTTATACTTGGTGTACATTGATTTTAACCTATATGGAAAGGAAGGGGTGCTTCCATTTTGGGTTTCTGTCCCCGCCCACTCTCACAGGCTGTCATAAGAAGGGCAGCTTTGCAGGTTGGGTGTTTTTTATTTTTTCTCTCTGAATAATGGAGGTCGGTGACCCAGTGAGAGGCCTGATTGGCTCGATTGAGAGGTAAAGATAGGATAGGACTGCCCCGATTTGAGACCACGTTGAAAGTCGTGGGCAGCTTAAACATGTTCTGATCAAGATATGTGAACCGAGAGTCTCAAAGTTTTTTCATGTATGATAGATAGCATAAATGCTTCTTTAGGGATTTCGACGTAGTGTATTGCCCTTTTTGCAGAAATGTGCCGCTGGCGGCGGTCTGTGTGTGTACATGTATAATTACATGTGTGCCGCAGCCCTGCCAGTGGCACCACAGGTTTGCATACGTTTTTCCAGAGATGTTTTTGTGTGCAGAAACATACGTTATACTTGGTGTACATTGATTTTAACCTATATGGAAAGGAAGGGGTGCTTCCATTTTGGGTTTCTGTCCCCGCCCACTCTCACAGGCTGTCATAAGAAGGGCAGCTTTGCAGGTTGGGTGTTTTTTATTTTTTCTCTCTGAATAATGGAGGTCGGTGACCCAGTGAGAGGCCTGATTGGCTCGATTGAGAGGTAAAGATAGGATAGGACTGCCCGATTTGAGACCACGTTGAAAGTCGTGGGCAGCTTAAACATGTTCTGATCAAGATATGTGAACCGAGAGTCTCAAAGTTTTTTCATGTATGATAGATAGCATAAATGCTTCTTTAGGGATTTCGACGTAGTGTATTGCCCTTTTTTGCAGAAATGTGCCGCTGGCGGCGGTCTGTGTGTGTACATGTATAATTACATGTGTGCCGCAGCCCTGCCAGTGGCACCCAGGTTTGCATACGTTTTTTCAGAGATGTTTTTGTGTGCAGAAACATACGTTATACTTGGTGTACATTGATTTTAACCTATATGGAAAGGAAGGGGTGCTTCCATTTTGGGTTTCTGTCCCCGCCCACTCTCACAGGCTGTCATAAGAAGGGCAGCTTTGCAGGTTGGGTGTTTTTTATTTTTTCTCTCTGAATAATGGAGGTCGGTGACCCAGTGAGAGGCCTGATTGGCTCGATTGAGAGGTAAAGATAGGATAGGACTGCCCGATTTGAGACCACGTTGAAAGTCGTGGGCAGCTTAAACATGTTCTGATCAAGATATGTGAACCGAGAGTCTCAAAGTTTTTTCATGTATGATAGATAGCATAAATGCTTCTTTAGGGATTTCGACGTAGTGTATTGCCCTTTTGCAGAAATGTGCCGCTGGCGGCGGTCTGTGTGTGTACATGTATAATTACATGTGTGCCGCAGCCCTGCCAGTGGCACCCAGGTTTGCATACGTTTTTTCAGAGATGTTTTTGTGTGCAGAAACATACGTTATACTTGGTGTACATTGATTTTAACCTATATGGAAAGGAAGGGGTGCTTCCATTTTGGGTTTCTGTCCCCGCCCACTCTCACAGGCTGTCATAAGAAGGGCAGCTTTGCAGGTTGGGTGTTTTTTTTTTTTCTCTCTGAATAATGGAGGTCGGTGACCCAGTGAGAGGCCTGATTGGCTCGATTGAGAGGTAAAGATAGGATAGGACTGCCCGATTTGAGACCACGTTGAAAGTCGTGGGCAGCTTAAACATGTTCTGATCAAGATATGTGAACCGAGAGTCTCAAAGTTTTTTCATGTATGATAGATAGCATAAATGCTTCTTTAGGGATTTCGACGTAGTGTATTGCCCTTTTTGCAGAAATGTGCCGCTGGCGGCGGTCTGTGTGTGTACATGTATAATTACATGTGTGCCGCAGCCCTGCCAGTGGCACCCAGGTTTGCATACGTTTTTTCAGAGATGTTTTTGTGTGCAGAAACATACGTTATACTTGGTGTACATTGATTTTAACCTATATGGAAAGGAAGGGGTGCTTCCATTTTGGGTTTCTGTCCCCGCCCACTCTCACAGGCTGTCATAAGAAGGGCAGCTTTGCAGGTTGGGTGTTTTTTATTTTTTCTCTCTGAATAATGGAGGTCGGTGACCCAGTGAGAGGCCTGATTGGCTCGATTGAGAGGTAAAGATAGGATAGGACTGCCCGATTTGAGACCACGTTGAAAGTCGTGGGCAGCTTAAACATGTTCTGATCAAGATATGTGAACCGAGAGTCTCAAAGTTTTTTCATGTATGATAGATAGCATAAATGCTTCTTTAGGGATTTCGACGTAGTGTATTGCCCTTTTTGCAGAAATGTGCCGCTGGCGGCGGTCTGTGTGTGTACATGTTTAATTACATGTGTGCCGCAGCCCTGCCTGTGGCTCCGAGGTTTGCATACGTTTTTCCAGAGATGTTTTTGTGTGCAGAAACAAACGTTATACTTGGTGTACATTGATTTTAACCTATATGGAAAGGAAGGGGTGCTTCCATTTTGGGTTTCTGTCCCCGCCCACTCTCACAGGCTGTCATAAGAAGGGCAGCTTTGCAGGTTGGGTGTTTTTTATTTTTCTCTCTTGAATAATGGAGGTCGGTGACCAGTGAGAGGCCTGTTTGGCTCGATTGAGAGGTAAAGATAGGATAGGACTGCCCGATTTGAGACCACGTTGAAAGTCGTGGGCAGCTTAAACATGTTCTGATCAAGATATGTGAACCGAGAGTCTCAAAGTTTTTTCATGTATGATAGATAATTAGATCAAAAAAGGAAACATTGAGAGTATAGGGTAAAAGTCTATAACATTTTATTATCATCACTTAAAAGATATGCACATACAACATAATCAAAAAAAGGGAAGGATGATGGTGAGGAAAAGACAAGAATCACAAACAAGAACTAGTCGGGAGCTAAAAATCAGGGTACGAGAACATATTCGAGATATCTTAATGGCTAAACAAGTGGAGGATGTATCCCAACTAAAAACACTCCCTAGGCACTTCCTAAAGTATCATGGCTGTGACCCCAGCAAATTGAAATTTTGTGGTATCGATTTGGTACATTTGGGAATAAGGGGTGGTGATGTGATGAGGGCCTTAGAACAAAAAGAAAGTAAATGGATCGTTACTTTAAAAACAATGACACCCTTTGGATTAAATGAGAAACTCAATTTTGCTCCTTTTTTGTAATATCATCAACAAATATGGGGGCTTTTAAATCTCGATATGATCCTAGTGCTATTATGTATATAAATGACATCTATATATACTTTTCCTGTTTCTCCACATGATATATCTATTCCCTATCTCCTTTTCTACTTGCTCTGTGTTATGTTTTAGCATTTGATTTTAATTGTATATTTTTCCTTATAAATTGTTTGTTTCCATCTTACTAGTATTGCTATTCATCTATGGCTGTTATCTTGGATTGGACGTTCCTGATTAGGAAATCTTTCTTCATATGGCCGCAAGATCTATATGATTTGAAACCATCCGGACTACAATGTCAATATATATTATATTATCATCATACTATTTGTATTTTCTGTATTTGTGGTAATGTTTATTTATGTATCATCTATTGCTGCTACTCTGCAGCATTATATTATATATGTACATCTTTATATTTACCTCAATACTAACTCCGGAATCTGGTTGACATTTCTGAGATATACTGCATAATTGTGCAGCCTTTATCCGCTCTGTGAGATGGTGCGCATGCGCCGGGTGGGCTGGGGATGCCCTTCCCTACTTCGGCGTCCATTAAGTGCCTTTGCGCATGTCCGGAAGTATTAACCTTCCGCGCATGCGCGGGTGCGCTGGATTGCTGGAAGTGGGGGCAGTGGCTCCTCGACCTTCGAACGCGGCGCATGCGCCGTGATATCCCGTTAAGAGACGCGGCACTATATAAGTTAGATAGGTATCTTCCACTCCTGTACCCCTTGAAAAAGCACAACTTTGCGAAACGTACGTCGGGGCGGCAAGCACGGTCAATACCGATCACCTATTGGTAAGGTCATGTCTACTTACGTTATAATGCATATTTGGTATATTTAACTTCATGACATATATTCATGACATACCTTTTTTGGCTGATCGATATTTGGGGGCATTTTGGAGCCTAAATAGGAATATCCCTTTGATGCTCCTAGGATATATTTATCCTTACTTCCCATATACTCTAACATGATTGTATTTTGACCACTTGTCCTTTTTTTGTTCTTGTTTGTGATTCTTGTCTTTTCCTCACCATCATCCTTCCTTTTTTTGATTATGTTGTATGTGCATATCTTTTAAGTGATGATAATAAAATGTTATAGATTTTTACCCTATACTCTCAATGTTTCCTTTTTTGATCTAATTACTGTGATTTGAGAGGGGCTTTATTATGAAAGGAGGCTTCAAAATTGTTATGCCTAACCAGATGAGAGGGTCTGGACATAAATTTGTGTTTATGTATGATAGATAGCATAAATGCTTCTTTAGGGATTTCGACGTAGTGTATTGCCCTTTTTGCAGAAATGTGCCGCTGGCGGCGGTCTGTGTGTGTACATGTATAATTACATGTGTGCCGCAGCCCTGCCAGTGGCACCCAGGTTTGCATACGTTTTTTCAGAGATGTTTTTGTGTGCAGAAACATACGTTATACTTGGTGTACATTGATTTTAACCTATATGGAAAGGACTGGGTGCTTCCATTTTGGGTTTCTGTCCCCGCCCACTCTCACAGGCTGTCATAAGAAGGGCAGCTTTGCAGGTTGGGTGTTTTTTATTTTTTCTCTCTGAATAATGGAGGTCAGTGACCCAGTGAGAGGCCTGATTGGCTCGATTGAGAGGTAAAGATAGGATAGGACTGCCCGATTTGAGACCACGTTGAAAGTCGTGGGCAGCTTAAACATGTTCTGATCAAGATATGTGAACCGAGAGTCTCAAAGTTTTTTCATGTCCTACCTTTGAGACCCACACATATCTTGTGAACGATCCTCAAAATCCCTCTCTTCTGAACGCAGAGATGGTCAGGAGTCTCCCATTGAAATCAATGGGAGTTCCAAGTACAGCCAAGCCCCTATGTGTATGAGAAGTGTAAGAAAAGCATACAGGGCTAAATGCCCCATACATATTAGAAAAAAGTCAGCACTGAGCAAGCATCTAATGTGTTTAAGAGCCACCTGACTCTCCCACAACATCATCAGAGACATTGGTTGGGCTTTAGAAAACACGTACCGTATTTTTAAGACACACCTAGGTTTTAAAGGAGGAAAATAGAAAAAAAAAATTCATCGAAAAAAGTGCAGGCTGAAGTGTAGCTTTAATTGGTACTATTTTGGGATACATGCAAATTTTTTATTCCATTTTATTTAAATTTTGTGGGGACGAGAAGTAAACCAAAAAAACTAAAATTTTGGCATTTGGAATTTTTTTCTTCTACTGTGGTCAGCGTATGGAATAAAAGATGTGATATTTTAATAGGTCAGATTATTATGATACCAATACCAATTATGAGTAACTTTTTTATTTTTTACTTTTTATTTGTAAAAGTGCAAATGGGGGAGTTGAATTTTAAATTTAAATATATATTTTTTTTACTTTAATACTTAGTCCCCCTAGGGTACATGAACACAAGGGAGCACGATACATTGTACTATATACGGCAGTACTACGGTGCATTCATATATAGGCTTTCATTCATAATCTATTACACCCTGTCTATAGCAGTACATGGCAGCTACACAAGCCTGCATAAGGCTTCCGACTGCTATGGAAACTTATCTTCCCCCTCAAATTACATCATGGGGATGTGTGTGTGTGGGGGGGGGGCATCAGAGGAAGGAACAGTGTGCATGAATGTTCCTCATTCATTAAGGGTGCTTTCACACGGTGCGTTTTTGGTGCGTTTTTTCAATGCGTTTTTTGTGCAGGAAGGCACAGCAATTAATGCTGTAGATTGCTGTACAAAAATTGCGGCAAAAATTGTGGTAAATTTGCGGTAAAATTGCGGTAATTACCGTGATTTTTGTGCAGCAATGTACAGCATTAATTGCTGTGCCTTCCTGCACAAAAAACGCATCAAAAACGCACCAAAAACGCACCGTGTGAAAGCACCTTAAATCAATGCAGCTGCTGTGTCTAAAGCATTAACAGCAGAGATCCATTCCCTGCTGTTAGCGGCGGTTGCCAGATGTAATGACAGCCGCAACCCACCAGGCATGGAGCGGGTTCAGCGCATGAATCCGTTCCATACACTCAGAATGTAACATCTCAGTCAGGCATGAGGCCCACAGCATTGCCTTCTGCCTGCCTATGATACCAACGGTGTAATGGTGGTCAGTACTTCAGCGTGTAATTGTGCTTCAATACGCTCAAACTATGGGCCGAGAATATGGTAATTCATAGGTCTCATTGAGAGCTTTAATTACCTGTTCTTTCCCCCAACGCAGTATACGCGCCTGGGGAAAGAACGAACATGTAAATTCTTCCCGTCGATTATGCATCGGAGAGAATGACAGTCAGTTAGAGGCTTCAGAGGTACACACTGGCCAGCACGTCCCTCTGAAGCTGCGGGAATATATCGGCATGTACTGTATGCTCCGCTATACGCCCACACTATAATCATGTGAACATACCCTAAGACACACACCCATTTTCCTCCCGAATTTGGGGAAAAAAAGTGCATCTTATTGTCCGAAGAATATGCAAGCCTAAAGTGAGAAAATAGTTGTCAGTGTAATGAATGTTCAACAGACAGCTGCCAAAGGTGTACAGGCATCTTAACCTAACAAACTAGGGGTGACATGTGTGAATGGGACTATGCAATTTTTTTGCCATGCTTTGAGCCAAACAAACTGTTGTGGTCCTGTTCTATAGATGTATGAACCATCGTACACTAAAACTTGATGCAGTCTGCGCCAGACACAACACTTTTCAATGCACCAAAGATGTTGCGGCGTGTCACGCTAGAGTCGTACAATGTGTCAAAAATGCGTCAAAGTTTGGTATTAAACTGTTGTAGAAATCCATACCAGCGTCAAAGTAGCATGGCTGAGACTGCTTTTGGTGTAGAACGGGACACATTTATAAAGTGCTGTAAGACACTTTCATACATACTATCGGACCATATACTATTGAAAACAGATGTTGAACTGGTGAGTCGGCGCTAGGTTTATACTTGCCCCCCTAAATCTTTACTTTACTTATGAACATGCATCTAGCCATGTCTCTGCTATAGACAATTTGATGTTGAAGAAGAGTACTCAACGGTATTTGCAACAAAGATGCATACATACACCGGTTCAACTAAAGTCCTGAGTAAACAATTAAGAAAAAGAACAAACAACTAGAATAAGACCAAAAATCACTATTTTTTACCAAGAGCTACCACAAATATCAGATTTGCCAGAAGGACCAGCGGTGCATGTTAACACATACCCCAACTACTTCTACTCCTCAATCATGGAGAGAAAATTGATGTAGGAATCCCAGTCCTGGCCCACAAATGCTTAGCTCACTGCTCTTTACTTCTCAAAGTTTGAAGAGTGTAAGGGATACAGGCTTGTTGAAATTGTGGAAAAATGAAATCAGTAAGAGCTACAAAAAACAAAATAATAATAATTAAAAACCAAATAGAAGGAGGAACTAAAAAGATTTGCTGACATAGATTAAGTCAAACTATGCATTGGCACAATTAAGGGGTTTATTTCACTAAAGCTTTTGGTTGACTCAATCAATGAGCTCATTCCTTCAGCTGAATCCAATTATCAGTTTACTGTACTGGGATTTCTGGTAATAAATCAGCATATATTACTTTACATTTCACAATAAGCCAATGGCAGACCATGAGAACAGCTATATTATTAAATGTACAGTTGGGTATAAGCTTTATGGGTATATTGATGAATAGGCAAGTTCTATGTTATGAAATACAACTCCATCTTCAGCTCCGTTGAACCAATTTTCGAATTATATATGTTGCTGTTTTTTTTCCAGTGATGTAACACAGTTTGTCACCATTTGGAATTTGTTGGACTTTGACAACATCAACCAAAAAATAAACATGAAGAGACAAATTTTTATTAATCATTGTTTGGGAGGAGGGGTCAAAAACACCTGTAGCTCCCTTCCCCTTAAAAAGTTGCATCCACTGTTAAGAAATGTTTTACTGATAAAACCTGTTGACTGTACTGTATCAGTTTTTTTTTTTACCCCCTATGAGTATGATGCCTGCAGATGACTAGTACCCAGAGGTATCTATTGCTTCATTACTCCTGCTTTGCTTATTTTGGGACTCATGTCAAATAATTTTAAAAATCAGTTTTCACAAAATTGAATGCAAATGTTTTAATCTCAATTTGGACAACAGAGGTTTTACCATCCTTTGTTTGCAAAGTTTAATGCGGCTGATTAAATGGGTTGTCTCACTACACTGATTCATCTTACCCCAGTTCTGTTTTCTTGATTTCATTTTAAATTCAGGGGCGTGTTTACTGGCTTCTATTAGGCTTCAGTAGAAGCCAGGTCTGTAGCTATAGCAACCAGTGATGACAGCCTATCAGGAGAGATCAAACAGGTCTGTAGCTATAGTGACCTGATGAGCTGATGCAGTCCAAACAAAAGGGGATATCTAGGAATAGGTAGGACACTGTTAATGGACACATATTGCAAAGTGACTTGTTTTTGCAAGATCTTTAACATAAAAAGCAATCCTTGTAGTGAGACAACCCCTTTAATGACCCAAACTTGTCCCTTAGACTTTCTTTATTGTTAGCTGGCCTAGCATTCACAACACAGTTCTCTAGAATGGAAAGTGGATAAGACCTACAAGTGTTGTGTGTAGTTGTGATCTAGAACACCAGGGTTTTGATATAGGGCTTTCCCACCTGTATATACCCCTCTTGATCTGTTAGTATATGATTCTGCACGAAATCATTGAGTTGCTTAAATTAAGGCCTGTTGGGTTCAACATAGGTTCAACAGAACTGGTAAAAAAAATTGGGTTTGGAACATCCCAAGCCTGAAATTTGTTGTATACACTAGTGTAGGCTCCTTTGCTATTCTGTACTTTTTTCTTGTGGTATACAGCTGTATACTGACCAAACAGAGATCTAAAGGACATGCCACTGACTCTAATCATATGGGTACATTTAGCATATACATTGGAAACTTTCACAGTGTACCTTCTAAACGTACACCATAAAGGCGACATGTACCTAGTCCTAGGCTATGTCCGAACAGTATAGAAAAACAGCGTTTTTTTTTCCGTATCGTTTTCTGGTACCGGTGGTTTTAGGAACATGTTGTAAAAACCTTCAGCACCTGGCGTCTTTCCTTCACTTTCCTATACATTTAATTGTACGGCCAACGGGAAGAAAAGCTAAAAGTGACCGCTTCTTTTGTGCAAAATGTGACAAAAACCATGGTTGAGCATTGGACAAAAATGGTCAACTATCGGACGTTTTTTGTCTAATGCTGTGTGGATCTAGCCTAACATTGGCAAACTTGCCCCAATATTTAAAATCCCAGACCTCATCCCTAGTTTAGCGCACAATGAGGTCTGGAATGACGCTGGACAGAGCACTGGTATACCGGTAAGGGAATAACGCCCATGCTAATAGTATCTTCATTAATGTATGAAGAAATAAGAACATATCTTAACCTAATGAGCGACCTTTTTTATCTGCATAAATACTTGATTCTGGTTTCTGTAGTAAGTACAGGCATTATTCAATATGATTTATTTACACAGATCCTTATTATTTAGATATAAAATGCCAAGATTCTCACAGTACTGTATAATTTTATGATTTCAAGATTAAAAGCAACAAGTGCACAGAAAAATACTGTGTTCCAGCGCAAACTGTAAGCGTTTTATTCCTTCCGCATTCAGCTCTGTTGATGTCAGTGTAAAAGATTTGTAAAGAGACAATCCACATGTCACTGTCATAAACTAGATGTCAGCAATCACAAGAGTCGGAATGCAAGATACAAATGAGAGGTCACTTAGCACACAGGGACATATAAGAGAACATGGATGAAGTCAGCTCTCTCTCTGCAGTGTTTGCACAAAGTAAGGAACTGGTGGACGAATTGCTTGGAAGAAGAAAATCAGATTAAATAATTAGTGTCAATTAGCTCCAGCAAAATCATTCTCCAAACAATTGGTCTCAAGTGCCCTGCTTAATTATGTGAGACTTTCATTGCTTCTTATCAAGTCTGCTTTGATTCATGTTTGACTCTTGAAGCTCCCAGAGGTGCAATTAATTATTGTCTACTAAATAAACCCCTCGTAATTAATTGCTACAGAAAACTGTATAGTACTTTAATAAAAAGAAAATAAAATACTTCTCGGTACTGAATATATTTATGTGATTTTTCGATCATTTACCATAAATACTAAACTGCTACTTTGTAACAGTGAGCCGCAATACAGACATGATGCTAGACTTGATTGCTGTACCTGCTGGTGAATTAGACACCAAATGAGATATCCAATCAGGTTAATAGAGATCCATAATGAATTATCGTTTGTTGGTCATAAACCAATGGACAGTCTAATCTACTGCAGCAATTAACTTGGAAATATACATGTGTAAATAATCTACTGAAGTCGTTAATTATGGAAATAGTTGTAAATAAGCATTGTTTTGTGACTAGAAATACCGTCTTTAAATTGGCCAACAAACACAAACTTGTCATTTACGTTTACTACCTTCTATATGGTAAAAAAAATATTAAGATAGCATTAAGACCTTTCTCCATTCCTCTCAATAGACAGGTAGCATTTGACGTACAAACTTTGTTGTTGTTTTGTGGTTTAGCTACATTACTCATTGTGAAATGTTTTCATACTTCCTTTTACCCTAATGAGAGGGAACTAAAACAAGACTGTGTAATACAGAGAGAAAGTCTTTCATACAGCTCATTTAAGGGCAATAGCTGATCACTGGGGGTTCTGAAATTTGACTAAAAGGAGGTTCAGTTTGTTTAAAAATTAAATGTTGAGCTACTGCTGCCCAATAAAAATTTTTAAAAAACTATACTTACCTTCCCCTGCTCCTTGGTTCCAGCACTGGGTCTCTCCGGTCTACTGTTTAATTTCTGTCTTCTTCTAAACAGGATGAAACGGCTTCAGCCATTGATTGGCCATTCCTTTAGGCTATGTCTATACAGCACAGAAAAACCATTGGATTTTCGGTGGTTTTAGCATTTTGAAACCGGTGAAATTCTGACTGAAAAACTAGCCCATAGCCTTTAATACAAAAAACAGCCTGTAGTCTACAAAGATTGTTTTTTCTGCTTGTTTTCTGGCACCGGGGGTTTTAGGAACTTGTTGTAAAAACCTACACCGTCCAGTGGAAAACTTACTTCAGGTGTCTAATTAAACCGACGGGCATGTTTTGGGTGTCTTTTGAGCACCTTTTGTCATGTTTTTTGCTGTGTTTCCACTGAATAAACACCCAGGGGGTTTAAACATTTTGAATACATTAGAAAACGGACTGAAAACCATTCAAAAGCTTACCAAAAAAAGTGACAAAAAACTAAAACTGTAGTTTTTTCAGCGTTTTTTGACAAGAACTCAGTTTTAGGATTTGGTTTTCTCCAAGTTTCTTGTCCTACGCTGTGTGGCCCTAGGCTTACAGTAAAATGAAGTGAAGGGCTTTGAATAATGATTTAAGGCAGAGGTATGTGACCAATGTAGCCAGTAAGCAGCTGAAGTGGTGCCACCCTATTCGGAAGACAACAGAAGGTAAATAACAGACCAGGGAGAGCTAGCACTGGAACAGAGGTGAGGAAGAAGGTGAGTATAGTTTTTTCTTTTTTATTATTGAGAAGCAGTACCTTAGTATTTAGCTTTAAATAAACTGGACCATTTCTTTAGGTGGATATGTAACAGGATATGCCGTAAATATCTGATCAACATGAGCTTTATGTCTGGGACCTGCAGCTATTTACAGAACAGAGGTCTCCAAAATTCTATACCCCCTGGTGGGGAAGCTGCATCTATCATGGCATAACATTAATTGAAAGGTAGCCATACATCACTGTTCCTGTAATCCCCATAGAAGTCAATGGAGAAAGCCATGCACATACATAGTCAGCTCTTCATTCATTCTCCATTTGCATGCAGCCAGGACTGCAATAAGTAATTTAGGGGCCCTAAACACCTGAAGTATGATAGCCATCACACATAACTAGCTCTTATCTCCCACCATAAAAATTTTGATCAGGAATACTGCCAATATTGTCCTGATTTTGTAGCCTTAGCAGCTGTTTATGGACTCCTATTGTAAAGATAGGTGAGGGTCCCAGAGGTGAAAGCCTACCAGGGGCAGAAATACCATTGGTGCAACTTATGCAGCTTCACAGTGAGCCAATAGACGAGGGGCCCGGTTCCATGGTAAAAGCTGCAAGCAGCTTCTTGCTGTCGGGTTACATGTATGGGCGTGAGTTAATAGATTTCATAGCTCACAATTGCAAGTTGCGTTGCAATTCAGGTTTGGCTAGATCTGGTTTGGCCGTTCTGAATTTTGTTAATGAGGGCAGGAAGATCATGGGACCAATCACTAGCCTTTTCCCAAACAGGAAACAGGAAATAATTATTTTATTGATTGGATATACTTCCTTTTTTACTGTCTGGAAAAGGGCTGGTGATAAGTTGCACTATTGCCCCACCAGCAATATTCAAATCAAGCTACACCGGCCCTATTCAACTCTACAATGCAACACTGATGACTAATAATTTTAGTTAGAGAAACATATAGGGGAAACATTGCACAGCAAGGGGTCCATATACTGTTTTTGCACAGTGGCCCTCTCCTGTATATGTCTGCCCCTGTTAACAGCATCTCTTAGACATCTATACATAACCAGTGGATATATTATAGAGGTCCAAGGTGGGAATACACTTTTCACGTGTCTATATTTAAATTTACTATGTTATGCTATATTTACAGTACTTAGGCATTAGGCCTTGCCACCCATGCTTTCTAACTAGATGGTGGTACTGTTAAACAAAATAGTTATAACTTAGTTCTTATTGTAAAAATGCCCTTTGGCTGAGCGTGTGAGATAAATGTCAGGGCAACTGTTACAGCAGATATTAAAGGGCTTGTTCAGGATTAGAAAATCCTATTCCTTTTTTTTGTGGAAATAGTGCCACTCTTTCTTATGAGCTGTGTCTGGAATTGCAGCTCAATTACAATCACCTGAATTAGGCTGAGCTGTCATACACTGCCCGTAGATAAGCCTTGTGATGTTTCTGGAAAACAGCAGACTTTTTTTTATAGTCCTGAACATCCCCTTTAATTATAACTGCCTCACTAACCTGAGATGTATTATGTATGTCTGGCCTTTGGCTAGTAAACACTGATTATATTACTTGCTACTTGAAAGGCACAACCTGCTGCTGTACATTATGTTACTTATAGAGCTTGACCATGAAGAACATACTTTGGGTCACATGGCAAAGATACTCAACCTTCACTACAATGTAGGCAACAAGATATTGATATTGCACATTGTCCCAGTCCTTTTCAAAAGGTGTTAGTTTTATTCCACCGTTACTTAAACCTATTCTAATTTAGGGTAGACAGAAACACAAACAATATGACTCTTAAAAGTCCAAATTATGTTTACAGCATAGAACACATTTCAAACCTTACCCCGAGACTGAATGGGGTTCATTTTATGTGTCCAGAGAGAGCTTTGACAAAGCAAGCAAGGGTGGACAAGGTCCAGATGCAGAAAGACTGGCTATTCACATTCCCCAGAGGACGCAGCCAGTGCTTGGCAGAGGCGGTGGTGCGACAATAATGAGCGGACATCATCTTGGATATGGATCTCCAGTGCACACCTCCACTCCGCTCTGCTCAGCAGGAGGAACAGGTAGTGCCACAGCTCTGATAGCTCCCTAGCCAGTCTCCAAGGTAGGAATCTCTATGCGAAAGAGGTGGAAACGGCTGGCTATGATACAACATTTGCACCACAACCTTTTGATTGCAACCATAATGCTGATGTGGCCCTCGGTGAAATTGAGCTTGGGTGTCGCTTACCTACATTGAGATCAAGATTTTGTCTACACTAGGTAGTATCTTACCCTATACATCAAGCTAGCATCTTAGTAAAACAGCAAAGAATTAATTTTTTTGTTCTAGAAAAAGAAGTATCAGGTGAAATATATGAGAGAAACAGCAGTGATTGTCCTGTTCAAAAATTTCAAAATGGAAGATTAAGCTAGATGAGATTGATTAACCACAAAGTTGGTTGACAGTAAAGGATTAGATAAAGGGGAAGGGTTGGAGAATAGGGAATTAATGAATATCTTTTGGAGTAGAGCAATACACAGTAATTTCTATGCATTGTAACTGATCTCACAAGGTATATGGAAGACATGCTTACGTATGAAAGACCTACAAAGACCTAGAATGTTATTTTTTGTGTTGGAATATTTAATACTCAGAGGCATTGTACAATAATGTTTACAATTTCTGTCAAAATGACCTTAGCGTATAGTCTGGTTGTTTTTTGATTTATGGTCTTATCATCTGCCTTGCTGCTTTGGGATATTAGGCACATGTCACCAAGCCTATAAATCTCAGGCACTGTGCACATTAGCAAACTGTTGGGTTACTTTTCAGATACATTCAGAAATCTGTGATGTTGGGTGAAATGTTTGCAGCCTTCCTCAGATATATACTTGTAGCAAAAAGTCACAGTAATGAAGATCATTCACACAATTTATTTAGTTGCATATGTTCATATGTCTTAGCTTGACTGTTTTGGTTACAGGTATTTTTATAAATAATTTAACCATTTCCAGAATTTTCCAGCAGAGACAAGGTCAGGACCATTAATTAAATTTGAAGGATGTAGCTTCATGTTTTGAAGGAGTGAGAGAGTTAGAAATTACTTTTATTAGCATAAAATAATATAATACTATTTCACAGGCGACATATACAGTTTTAACTGTTCAAGCTTTTCAAGAGGTCCTGTGACATCTCCTGTCACGGCTGGCGTAGTAAATATTTATGTTCGCTGTGAGATAACAATTCTGGAGCATCTCCTCTTATATCTCTGTGTTGTGCTGTTCCTCTGTTATTCCTTGTAGAAATTCATTACCAATCTGTCAAATGGGTGTTACTAATGGGGGTACACACCCTCTGAAAACTAAAATGGTCTGAAAGATTCAGTAATACATTTCCAGGAGGAATAACAGAGGAACAGCACAACACAGAGTTAAGGTATGTTCATACTGCGTAATTGCAGCGAATACAGTACGTGCCACAATACGGCAGGAGTTTTGGGAGTTGCGGGTACTCTGGAAGCACGGGGGGCGGCAGCCTACCGGCCCTATTGACATGCATTACTCGCGGCGCGTAATCGCGAGTAAATGACATGTCACTTATTACCCCGTGCGTACAATACAATCGTATTGTACTTGCGGGGTGAGGAGGCGTGATCCATAGTTCTCTATGAGAACTGTGGATTACCGTAATTGCGGCGCGCATCTCGCCTGTATTAGAGCACAAATACGCGGTGAAATGCATGCCGAATTCATGCCGTGTGAACATACCCTTATAAGAGAAGATGCTTCAGAATTGTTATTTCTTGGAAACATAAATATTTACTAAAACAGACATGTCATAAAATTTCACAGATTCTTATTAAAAGTATTAGAGTGCTTGAAATGTATATCTACTGGCTTTGTTGTCCATGACTTTAGCTGGTCAGGTAAATTGTAAGAAGAGTGAAACAGGGTAAACTGGTAAATTATCTAAACCCTTAGAAATTATCTATTGGGGTAGAGACTAGCAAGGGCAGCCATGGTAGCTAATGGCGCATGTAAGACTGGGTGACTGTTCCATGGGCAGGTACTTAATGCTGCATAAAATTAGTGATTTTTCTCTCAAATTAACCCTCGTATGTGATCAGCCACCACCGGTACAGTACTGTTTGATATGGACAACTAAGGCTAAGAAACCTGCTGCTTGAGTAACAGCAAAGACAGCAGGAGAGACAGCTAGGCCAGAAGAGTCCTGGTGCAGGAGTGAGACAACAGTATCATCCAAGCACAGGTGCAGCTCCTGACTGCAGAATATCATGCACTGAAACATGGAGTGCTGATTTTTGTGTCTATTATACCCCTGGCTTAGTGGATAGAGATTGAGTTAAAATATGTTTGCCACATCAGAACTTCCAGTTTGCAATTGTTGCATTCAAGTGTCCCACTGAGACAGACAGAGAGATAGATAGATAGATAGATAGATAGATAGATAGATAGATAGATAGATAGTAGATAGATAGATAGATAGATAGATAGAATACATAGATTGAAAGTTATAGGGGAGAAAGATAGATAGATAGATAGATAGATAGATAGATAGATAGATAGATAGATAGATAGATAGATAGAATATACATTGAAAGTTATAGGGGAGAAAGACAGATAGATAGATAGATAGATAGATAGATAGATAGATAGATAGATAGATAGAGAGATAGATAGATAGATAGACAGATAAATAGATAGATAGATAGATAGATAGATAGATAGATAGATCGATAGATAGATAGAATATAATGAGGACATATAGATAGATTATAGGAGAGATAGATAGATAGATAGATAGATAGATAGATAGATAGATAGAATATGAGGAGGACATATAGATAGATAATAGATAGATAGATAGATAGAAAGATAGATAGATATATAGAAAGATAGATAGATAGCCCTTATTTCCATTACATTAACAGACGGCAGATATGAGGTATACATGTAACACACGCGCTCAGATAATTACTGTTTACGTCAATAATCAAAACACTCTTACAGGAAATTAAGTATCATGAAGTAGATGCTCTGATTAAATTCTTTATTTCTCTTTAAGGTGATGCAAATCACTGTATGTTTAATGAAAGCATTAATGTGGTGTCGGGGGTACAGCGCTGGTACAACTTGCCTGTACATTGTTATGGAGAGAGTTAAAGGAGACAGAAGGCACAATGACATGTTAAATTACCTGCATGATGTATGACTTAATGAACCCCCTTGTGTTGATCACGCTTGGCATTAATCAAGAGCCATGAACAGATTCCCTTATTTTCTCAATGCTTCTCTGATAAACTGCAATTTCATTTAACCTTGGACAGCCACTTTAATAGCTTCCACGGGACAACTGTCAATACTTCCCTGAGTGAATATACAGTGATTAAACTGCAACACAAGATGCATGCCATGAATTTTCTTCATTTGAAATTAGAAATTTTATTTTTGATTATTTGCATAAAATATGCTAAAAACATTAAGGCATAAAGATTTATATTTGTGGCAGAATATCATCTGGAAGAAGGTTTCTGGGTTTCTTAAAGGAAGTAACTATGATTAAATGAAAAATATGCAGAAGAACAACTTAAAATAAATTTCTGATTATTTTGGTGCTTATGGGAGGCTTAAGAATTTTAGGAGTGAATTGGTGGCATTTAATTTAACCCGATGGGGTTAGCTATTCCACATGTAAAGTGTTCCCTGAAGTTTCAGTATTAATTCATTTTCAGAACAACTATTGTAACTCAAAATATTAAAACCTGGGATCATGACTTTATGGATAACTAGTAATTACTTTTAAAGCCCCCAAAATGTTAACCCAAAATAATGAAAAAGAAGGATTATAGAAAAATATGTAGATGTCTATATAGATGTAGCAAGTTCAGAAGATGCAGCTGGGAGAAGTAAATCACTATCTATGATTAGGGCAGGAGCCTCTTCAGGGTTCTGTATAGTACACTGCAGAAAAATTGTATGGATCACCCCACAAAGAAATCCTAAAGCAGTATCTCATCCTGGTAAACAGACCATTACCAGCTATTAAGTACTTACACCCCCATGGATGATAATATGACTCATCTTCAGTACATGTAGTATTGTGGTACGGTGTGCCCACAATTTATGTCATTGTATGTTAAATGTGGTAAGACTTTATTAAAGTCTATGAAAGTCATTGCTTGATTAGAGTATATTTGATGAACCTTAGAGAGAAACTTTGGAGAATTGTGATTTTGTATTCTTGCAAACAGTTGTGGGCCATTAAAGCCATTGTCCAGTGGGAAAAAAGTGGTTCTAAATTTTGTTATGTACTGATGTAATAACAGGCCTCTACATTAAAATTGCAACAGCATGAAGGAGACATAAGATTATGCAAATCAAGACAGTAGTTAAGATCTGCAAGTGATTACATTTTCTAGTCTGTGGCATGAGGGGTGACATGAAAGCCAGATTAAACGAAAAGCTTTCTAACTACATGAAACTTCAAAAATTAGATCAAGTTGTGTGTGATGCCTCCTGTTCATCCACATGCCAGTTACATCCACTTGTCGTAAACTAAGAAGAGCAAAATCCTTGGTTTATCGCTTCAACACATTGCTACATGTCTAGACTAAGCACAACGATGAACTGGAATGACAGCAAAAGGTGAACCTCTGAACAGATAGATCATTGCATTGGAAGAATGGTGCGTAGTGATCCATTTTATACTGCAAGTGAAATTAAACATCATATCCCAAGCTTAGGGTTGCAAACTGCGCCAATAAAAACCTATATAAGATGTTTGCATTTCATTGGGCTACAAGTTAGACATCGAGCTACAGATATTAAATTTATCTTATACCACAGAACTCAAAGCTTATCATGGTGCGCAGCAGGAGGCTGTAATGGAGGTCTATCCTCGTCAGAGGTGAGTTCTGTCGTTGTTTGGATGCAATGATAGCTGGAGATTGGTCTGGAGATCACTATGAGAACTGTAAATCTGTGGAATAGCCTGCCTGAGGAGTTGGTCACAGCAGGAACAGTTGGGAGTTTCAAGCAAGGCTTAGGTATCTTTGAAACTAAAAAATATTAATACGTATGTAGCTATGTAGAATTCTAGATCCAGTCTGATGACAACTCTAGGATCAGAGATAAAATCTTCTTAGAGCAGATTGGTTCTTGCCTTATGGGTTTCAAAGCATTCACCAGTAGGGGAAACTAGAATTAAAAAAAACCTCCTTATCTCACTCCCTTCACCCACATTTTCCCCACCCTTGGTTGAACTTGATGGACACATGTCTTTTTTCAACCCTACTAACTATGTAACATGGACAGTTCCTTGAAGAAGCCTTCATAAGGGAATGCCACACCTGTTCTAGTTCCAGGATTATATTGTGGGGAGACATAATGTACAGGAGACAGACTCTCCAAGTCTTCATTTGTGGCAGCTAACCCGTACACCAACAGCTTGGCTTTACATTGATTTTGCCATGGATCCAGTGCTACGACCATTTCTTCCCATTAATTTTTTTTCATCAGAACAACGCCAGGCTGAATATTGCTTGTGCTATTATGAGCAGTCTTTGTGGCCTAAACACTTTACCATGCCCAAGAGCTTCTCTGGACTTGTCTCCCACCCAGCACATCTGGAATGTCATTGCAAAGGGAGCTGCCAGCAGCCAATCTTGATGATTTGCAGCCATAGTACATTCAGCGGTGGCATAACATTCCTCAGACAACCATTAGTAACGTCACTGATAGCATGCCAAAATGTGTAAGTATGTGCATTTCTGTGAGTGTTGTTCCTACTTGATACTTAATAAATGAAGATATTTTTAACATTTTGTTTCCATTTTTTTTTTTATCATTTGGATGTCATTATAGTGTCTATTGAGCCGGTGAGTTCCTAAATTCCAAGACTTTTCCTTCTTGAGTTTGCAATTTCAATGCTGATGAGTGTTGATGAGTGGGCTTCCTGCAGTTCTACATCATATGTTTGATGACAGGGAGCACAGTAGTTCTGACTGAGTCTAGACACACAGAAAACAGCTCAGTGTTCAGAAGGCTGTGGCTTCAAGGGCTGCTCTTAAGAAGCCACAACCCTTTTGCCACTAGGGGCGACATGTATGAAGATCGGCGCGTCGGCGCGCCCGTTTTCACGTTATTTTTAGTGTAAGCTGCGCCTCATTTATGTCGGCGCCCGAGGTGCGCTCATACACGCGATGTAAAGTTTCCTGCGCCTCGCCAGTGTGTGAGGAGCAGTGCGGGACTTAGGCGCAGAAGGACTGCGCCTAACATGTATTACGATTCGAGACAGGCTGGAAATCAGCAAAAAATCATTAAACATCTTAGTGAATAGCAAAAAGAGTTGTCTTTCAAATGAATGAATGAATAAAGTGAAAAATCTAAGTTAAAGAAAATCCATTTCAATGTATAAAAAAAGTTGATCATTTAAAATGAAAGCAAATATATCTAAGATCTCAAAAGAAAAAAATATCAGCTAGAAAAGGTCTTAAAAAAATGGAGAGAATTCAACTAATTTTACATTAAATAAGTCAATGCTGATGTTGTACAGATGTTAATTTTGGTCTTTTTTTAAATAAAAAATTAAGATGTATTTGTTCTTCTTTCACCTTTAATTCTATTTTGTATGTACAGCAAGAGCCAGCACAGCACAGGTTCTGCTGGGACCTGTGGTTCTCCAAGCAGAATTTCTATGTTCCCAGGGCTTAGTTCTGGACGTATTTTCGACGTATTTACGTCCGTAAATACATCACCAACTCAGCCTAAAATAATGAAAAAAGTAGCTTAGAATGGCTACCAATGGGAAATCCGGACGTATTTGCGTCCATATTTACGATCGTAAATACGTCCGGATTTCCCATTGGTAGCCATTCTAAGCTACTTGTTCCTTATTTTAGGCTGAGTTGGTGATGTATTTACGGACGTGTCACAAAGTGTGGCATGTATTTCACGTCGGAAATACATTCCCCATAGTAAATAATGGGGCCTCCTGTCATTAAACAGCCGATATAGAACTGCAAGACGCCTATGGAAAATGTAATGAAAGCATGTTGCAAAAACGTCTAACTTTCAGAGAGGTATTACATAGAGCATAATTTTTTTCCCACTGGACGAGTATTTTGAACTGATTTTACACAAAAACTGATGGCTTTTTGTCTGTTTCCACTTTTTATCACTGATTTGTGCACTGTTTTTTGGCCTAGATTTTCAATTGGTTTTCAGATGGTGTTCCAGGCGACTTTATGGAGCACTATTGAGTTTTTTTCGTGGTCGGATCCACGCAAATATCAGTACCAAAACAGTTCTCTAACTTCCTGGTCAGTTTTCCTGTCTTCCCATTGATTTCAATCTTAAATTTTAGAGATGGAAATCAGACTGAAGAATGTGCATGTTCCAAGTTTTTCAAAACCGACCTGAAAAAATCAGTGTCGTGTAGACTAACGGTTGATTTTCTATTGAGGTCTATGGCGATGGTTTACAGTCAGTTTTCAAACTGATTCAAAATCCGAAATCAGTGTTAAAAACAGACTATAAATCCTTGCCGTGCAGACAGACCCTTAATGTATGAGCACACTGGGCAGAAAAGGAGTAAAATCCAGAGAAAAAGGCTCTGTATAATGGGGATGGAACCATTTTGCTTTTGAGCTTTGTTAATAAGTCTTCCAATCATACTTTAGTTAGAAGAAAACAAGGATTGCAATCCAACAGTAATAGAGGAGCAGCATTCAACATATGCTAAACAGTGGGTTCTTCAAAAGTGTATACTCAATACCTTCAGTACATCACCATTGACGAGTAGTGTTGAGCGATTGCGTTGGCTATCGAGATCGAGCGATAGTCGATATTCGGCCGCTATCGATAAGGTTTTTCGATAGTGAGCATCGATTATGAGCGATTACCATTAAAGTCTATGGGAGAGCAACAACACCTTCATTATTACACCCAAACAAGGCTGCAGAAGCTGAAATTAACATCCACAACAGTCAAATGGATACGTGCTACATCTTAGGCAACACACTTAGGTTATAAAAGTCACAGAAAAAAAGTCACAGACCATTCACTATCCT
>JAODAL010042537.1:0-34702 GCA_025379985.1 Phyllomedusa bahiana | reverse complement strand
CTTGGTCGTGTGTGGGCTTAGCTGCTGTTGACTGATCTTACAAGGCTGAATCTACTGCTCCGCTGGTCTGCGGGATGCGTCTCCTCTGCTAACCTCTCCAGCAGGCTCACTGCGGCACAGCCGCTCATAGTGGTGTCGTCATTGCCTTGTAGGTCCAAGCTCCCACCCGAGTCGCCCCGTCAGTCCGTCCTAAGGAAGACGCACTTCATCAAAAGCATGAGGCAGTACGACACCCGCAACAGCAGGTAGGAGGGACGGGCGCTGGAGGGTGAGGGACGGGCGCTGGAGGGTGAGGGACGGGCGCTGGAGGGTGAGGGACGGGCGCTGGAGGGTGAGGGACGGGCGCTGGAGGGTGAGGGACGGGCGCTGGAGGGTGAGGTCCCGGCGCCGCTCGCATCTATAACCTGCGCCTTCTCCTGTCTTTCCAGAATCGTCCTGATCTGCGCCAAGAGGTCCCTGTGCGCTGCGTTCTCCATCCTGCCCTACGGGGAGAGCCTGCGGATAAGGTAACAGCACTGATGCGTTATAAGTTATATCACACCCGCTGCCCCCATGCAGGGATTGCATGGATATACCGCTATCCTGGCGGGATGTGGTTGTGCAACCCAAATATCAGATGCCCGCTGATAGCATTAGCCGTGTGGTTATACCCTGAGCAATAAACCAGGTCAGGTGGCATGCAATGAAATGTATGTACGCATAGAACAGCAGCACAGAGGACTTCAGGAGAGGAGTGTGTGGACTGTGTAGGACTCCACACACCGGTGTTAATGGGGAGAGGGTTTTGGGGGAAGCGGGACAACGTCAAGATGTGAGGAGTAGAAGGAGCATGCTGCTTCAGCAGCACAGAGTATTTCAGGAGAGGAGTATGCTGGCTTTATAGGGGGCAATGACCTGTTCAGTCATGATTGTTTTAGCGATGAGGGCTGTGGGACCCAGGCGGGGGGGTGGGCAGCAATAAGGTGTAAGGAGGTGGAGGGGCGGTCTGGTTCAGCAGCACAGAGTATTTCAGGAGAGGAGTGTGCAGACTTTTTAGGGGGCAACGACCTGTTGAGTCCTGATGGTTTTAGTGATGAGAGGGCTGTGGGTAATGGGGGGCGGCAACCGGGTGTAAGGAGTTTGTTGGAGCAGGCTGGTACAGCAGCACAGAGTATTTCAGGAGCGTAACATGCGGACTGTTCAGGAAAGGAGCGTGCAGACTTTTTAGGGGGAAACGACGTGTTCAGTCATGATGGTGTTAGGAGAGGGCTGTGGGTGGTGAGAGACAGGAGGGCTATGGAGACAAGTGGAAAGAGAAAGCTGCTTTGGCAGCACAGAGTATTTCAGGGGTGGAGTAAGTTCATCTTGTGGGCGGCAGTGACCTGTTCAGTCATGAAAATGAGGGGAGGGCAGGGTTGTGGATGATGGGGGCAGCATCACGAAGTGAGAAGTAGAGGAAGCAGGCTGCTTCAGCAGCGCAGAGTATTTCAGGAGGGGAGTATGCAGACTTTATAGACGGCAATGAGGACTGTTCAGTCATGATCTCGAAAGGAGAGGGGTGACGAGGAGAAGCATCAAAATGTGAGAAGTGTAAGGAGTAGAAAGAGCTGACGGCTCCAGCAGCGCAGAGTATTTCAGAAGAGTAGTATGCGGACTGTTTAGTCATCATGATGCTAGTGAGGAGAGGGCTGTGGGTGACTAGGGACAGCCTCTGGGAGTGATATGGTCTATAGAGACAAGTGGATAGAGTAGGCTGCTTTGGCAGCACAGAGTATTTCAGGAGAGGGCTATATTGATCTTGTGAGAGGCAGTGACCTGTTCAGTCATGATGACAATGGTAACAACATGGCTGCGGGTGATAGGGGGAAGTGTCAGGATGTAAGGAGTGGAAGGAGCAGGTTGTTTCAGCAGCACAGAGTGTTTCAGGAGAGGGCAGTATTGACCTTGTGAGAGGCAGTGACCTATTCAGTCATGATGACAATGGTAACAACATGGCTGCGGGTGATAGGGGGAAGTGTCAGGATGTAAGGAGTGCAAGGCGCAGGTTGGTTCAGCAGTACAGAGTGTTTCAGGAGAGGGTTATATTGATCTTGTGAGAGGCAGTGACCTGTTCAGTCATGATGACAATGGTAACGATATGGTTGTCTCAGCAGCACAGAGTGTTTCGGGAGAGGGCTATTTTGATCTTGTGACAGGTAGTGACCTGTTCAGTCATGAAGACAACATGGCTGTGGGTGATAGGGGGAAGTGTCAGGATGTAAGGAGTGCAAGGAGCAGGTTGTTTCAGTAGCACAGAGTGTTTCAGGAGAGGGCAGTATTGACCTTGTGAGAGGCAGTGACCTATTCAGTCATGATGACAATGGTAACGATATGGTTGTCTCAGCAGCACAAAGTGTTTCGGGAAAGGGCTATATTGATCTTGTGAGAGGCAGCGGTTGTCCTTAAAGGGGTTGTCTCACTACGAAGATTATAGTTGAAAATGTGGGGACCAAAAATCTAAGATGTGCGTCCTTGGTTACTATTGGCAAAGTGCTACGGTTTTAGAGAAGGGGCTGGTTTACATGTGCTTAGCAACGGTGTTTGTTTACTGGTCAGGGAAGCATTCTGTCCTGCCCAGGTCGTGCACATGCAAAGGAAAGGCAGTTAAGAGGAGGGGCAGGGATGTGTGTATTGACAGGCAAGGAGGAGAAGCAGTGAGAGGACATGCAGGTGGGTTGTGTGCATTGTATCCTCTTCACTGCTTCTCCTCCTTGCCTGTCAATACACACATCCCTGCCCCTCCTCTTAACTGCCTTTCCTTTGCATGTTTGGTCCCCACATTTTCAACTATGATCTTCATAGTGAGACAACCCCTTTAATTCCCCTGTAGTCGTCTCTCGCTTGTGACCTGTTTTGTTGTGTGCGGTCTTTATAATGAAGCGTTAGCCTTTGTGTACGAGGCCCTGCCCAGAATCGGTGGAAGAGCAGGCAGGAAGGCGACGTTTGTGGCAGCGGAGACTGTGTTGTCCCTTTGATTGTCAGGATGGGGCAGCGGCTGCAGTACCGGAGCACACGGGGTCTGGGCAGAGCCGGGGGGGATACGGTCAGAGGTCAGGGGTCAGGGGATACGGTCAGGGGGGAGGAGCTCTGCAGGTCCCTGATGAGGAGGTGGATGGTTCGGCCTCTTGTATAATCCTACTTCTTTGCTCTGTTACACAGTGAGCTGCGAGTGGAAGGGACAAGGCAGCGACACCCGTCTGGGGGCGCCGTCTCCATCACGGACCCGGCCTTTGGAATGGAAGGTGTGGAACTGGGGGCTGAGGGGGAGGTAAGAACTAACGAAAAGGGTAACATTAGGGGTTAATAGAGGATTAGGACTGAGCTGCTATAATACATACATGATCATCACATTATTATGACCACTCCAAATGTTCAATGTCACAGCAAGTAGCTCATGAAGGAAGTCATTGATGTTAGAGGGGAACGTCGGGCTACGAAGGTGCGTGAGGGTGCAGCAGCTTTCTGACCCAGTGAACACTACTGTGTATGGGGCTCTGGGGCAGACGGATATCACTGCACCTCTGCTAACCCTACTGTGTATGGGACCCCGGAGCAGGTAGATGTCACTGCACCTCTGCTAACCCTACTGTGTATGGGGCTCTGGGGCAGACGGATGTCACTGCACCTCTGCTAACCCTACTGTGTATGGGGCTCGTGAGCTGACGGATGTCACTTCACCTCTGCTAACCCTACTGTGTATGGGGCTCTGGAGCATATGTATGTCACGGCACCTCTGCTAACCTTACTGTGTATGGGGCCCCGGAGAAGAAAGATGTCACCGCACCTCTGCTAACCTTACTGTGTATGGGGTCCTGGAGCAGACGGATGTCACGGCCCCTCTGCTAACCCTACTGTGTATGGGGCCTCGGTCCAGACTGAAGTCACTGCACCTCTGCTAAACCGTATGTGTTTTGGGTCCCCGGCGCAGACGGATGTCACTGCACCTCTGCTAACCCTACTGTGTATGGGGCCCCGGAGCAGACGGATGTCACTGCACCTCTGCTAACCCTACTGTGTATGGGGCCCTGAAGCAGACGGATATCACTGCACCTCTGCTAACCCTACTGTGCATGGGGACCCCGGAGCAGGTAGATGTCACCGCCCCTCTGCTTACCCTTCTGTGTATGGGGCCCTGGAGCAGACGGATGTCACGGCACCTCTGCTAACCCTACTGTGTATGGGGCCCTGGAGCAGACGGGGCCCCTGGATGGTGGTGTTGGCTCTATGGACCATCCAGCAGCTGTGGGGCCCCTGGATGGTGGTGTTCGCTCTATGGACCCTCCAGCAGCTGTGGGGCCCCTGGATGGTGGTGTTAGCTCTATGGGCCCTCCAGCAGCTGTGGGGCCCCTGGATGGTGGTGTTGGCTCTATGGACCCTCCAGCAGCTGTGAGGCCCCTGGATGGTGGTGTTGGCTCTACAGACCCTCCAGCAGCTGTGGGGCCCCTGGATCGTGTTCATGGCTCTATGGATCCTCCAGCAGCTGTGGGGCCCCTGGATGGTGGTGTTTGGACTATGGACCCTCCAGCAGCTGTGGGGCCCCTGGATGGTGGTGTTTGGACTATGGACCCTCCAGCAGCGGTGGGGCCCCTGGATGGTGGTGTTGGCTCTATGGACTCTCCAGTAGCTGTGGGGCCCCTGGATGGTGGTGTTAGTTCTATGGGCCCTCCAGCAGCTTTGGGGCCCCTGGATGGTGGTGTTGGCTCTATGGCCCCTCCAGCAGCTGTGGGGCCCCTGGATGGTGGTGTTGGCTCTATGGCCCCTCCAGCAGCTATGGGGTGCAGTCAGTTCCAGATACCTGTGACAACCTACCAGCAGGGCTGTGGAGTCGGCAAGCTGAAGCCCCGACTCCGACTCCTCAATTTCCCAAATCTCCGACTCCTGACTCCCTCATACACGGCGCATGTTGAAGTGATAACTTTACTGTAGTAAGATGGTAACATCCGGCTGTTTATCACCTTATGATACAATAATCAAGCGATTTAGGTAGAACAGACACTGACAAGCAAAAGGGTAACAATGTTTTGATCTTTTGAACACTTGTGGGTAGAGTTGAAGAAAAAACTGTATTTGTATCCAAGTCCAGTCTGCACCAACATTGGGAATGTGTAGAAGAGACCTGGGATCAGATTTTGGTCAAGTTATGCTTGAATCTGATTCAGAGCCCAGAAGGATTCAGGCAGAGCTGAAAACCAATGGTGGATTTTCCAAATACTAACAAAATAATAAAAATTAACACTTTTTATTAGCAATTAACTAAGCAGATGCTAAATACTTGCAAGTCCAATTTATGTATAATATGGGTCAAATGACTGTATATACAATTACAGAAGCCTCATGTACAAAGCTGTAGGGATGGAGAGATATGGAGCCTGAAAGTCACAAGTTCAAACCATTGTTACCATTTTGATTGTCAGTGTAAAATTATTTATTGGATATGACTTTTAGAACAAAACAATTGTAAATATGCAAAACACTGCAGGAACATTTGTGGAGTCTCTGAATTTGTTCTGAGAAATAGTATCGCCTCCATCAGATCCTGCATACATGACCTCACATCTGATCTCATTATTTCCAGGCTAGAGAACGGCCTCTCTACACTAACTTGGGTTGGGGGCAAAGCGGTGACCACAGGGGCAACATCTCTAGCAATGTCAGGGTATAAAGGAATTGCCTCAGCCACAGTCAGTTTTGATGAATGGTTGATCTTCTATTTCTTTGAAAACAGGTGATAAATGTTGCTGAAATCTGTTTGCTCTGGGAGCAGAATCTTTCCCCCTGGGGCAGCGCTTTGCCTGCTCCATGTCATCAATTACACTCCTCATGTGATGAGGCTGAAGATATGGGAGCAGCAGCACTGGCCGGACCCAAGTCCTCTTGCTCTTTGCATCGAACTAACTGGAGCAACTTATTATATATTTTGGGAGTCGGAGTCGGTCTCTTTGATGACGACTCCGACTCCTGCAACATAGCCACCGACTCCGACTCCACAGCCCTGCCTACCAGGACCTTATTGAGTAACTTCCAATCTAGCTGTGGTCTATGCTGCACACGGCGGGTACTCTGGATACAAGCTGCTGGTCATAATAATGGAACTCGTCTGTGTCTATCATATCTATGGTCGTCACATTGATATCGGTGCGCTCAGGTATCGCTTCCCTCATGATCCACTTATGATTTGGGGAGCGGCATAATCCAAAAACTACAACATTGATCCATAATGGCCCCTGATCATTTGATACATACAAATTTGCAGCCATGCTGACGTCCATTTTATGGGATGAGTGGCGGCCAGACATGGCTGACACTGCTTATCTTTGGTGAACTATGATGAACGTCTCCTGCTAAAACCCAACATAGATGCTCAGTAGAATTCAGATAAGGGTAAACGCCTACAGTGGGTCGCAAGTCTTCCTGCCCCTTGAACTGTTCCTCATTTTTAGACGTTACAGCCACAAACTTAAGTGTATTGTATTCATGTTCTACGTGATGAAGGAAGAAAATGATAGTGTTTTTCCAAATTTTTTGCAAACTAAGAAACTTAAAAGTTCAGCATGCATATGTATTCAGCCCCCTGTACTGTGATACCCCTAAATAAAATCCAGTGTGACCGATTGCCCTGAGAAGTCACCTAATTAGTACACACAGTATATATGTATGCCATTTATTCTCAGTATGACTGCAGCTGTTTTGTGAAGGCCTCAGAGGTTTGTTAGAGAACATTAATGAACAAACGGCATCGTGAAAACCGAGGAACACACCAGACAATTCAGGGATAAAGTTGTAGCAAAGTGTCTTGCAGGGTTAGGTTTGAAAACAAGCTCTGAACATCCCACAGAGCACAGTTCAATCCATCATCAGTAAATAGTAGGAGTATGGCGCAACTGCTAACCTACCAAAACATGTTTGTCCACCTAGACTGACAGCCCAGACAAGGAGAGCACTAATTAGAGAAGCAGCCAAGAGAAGCAGGGTCGCTCTGGAGGAGCTGCGGAGATCCACAGCTCAGGGGGGAGAATCTGTCCACAAGTCGACTATTATTCGTGTCCTCCACAAATCCGGCCTTTATGGAAGAGCCGCAAGAACAAAGACCTTTTCGGAAGCCATATGAAGTCCTGTTTGCAGAAAGTTATGTAGGGAACAGAGCAAAAATGTGGGAGAAGGGGCTCTGGTCAGATGAGACCTAAATGCTAAACGCTATGTGTGGAGTAAACACTGCCCTGTATCACCCTGAACAATCCCCAATGTGAAGCCTGGTGGGGGCAGCATCCTGCTGGGGGGAGGCTTTGCTTCAGCAGGGACTGGGAAGCGGCTCAGAAATAATAGTAAGATGGATGGAGCTGAATACAGGACAATCCTGGAGGAAAACCTGTTAGAGGCTGCAAAAGACTTGAGACTGGGACGTAGGTTCACCTTCCAGCAGAACGAAAAACCCTAAACATCCAGCCAAAGCTACTATGGAAGGGTTTATATCACAGCAGATTCATGGGTTACAATCACTCAGTCACATCCAGACCTAATTACAATGAGAATCTGGGGCAGGACTTGGAAATTGCTGTTCACAAATGCTCTCCGACCAATCTGACTGAGCTCGAGCGATTCTGCAAAGGGGCAAAAATTCATTGCAGCCTCTAGATGTGCAAAGCTGAGCAGCGAGCGTCTGCATGTTTACTCGGAAAATTACATTACAACCAGCGGATTCTCTATACAGCAGACACAGGCTCTGACACAGAAACAAAGCTAGTGCAGATGCCCAGTAACACTGCTTTTTTTTTGTCCCCTCCCTTCAAAGCTCAGTCATGTGTCCTGCCATCAGATAAGTAGTGCAAACAAGGCGGCCAGGAGATAATGTAAACAGTCAGGAAACTAAGGCCATGTCCCCACGGCACGGGTTTTCGGACGGTTTTTCAGCCGGTTTGCGGTTTTTCAGACCGCCTGAAAAACCGCCGAAAATTGTGCTCGATGGAAAACCCGTGCAGCAGTCCCCACTGTCCCCACTGCAAGGGTGTTGCCGTCGGACGGTTTTGCCGTCGGCGGTCCGGCGGCAAAACATGGTCGAAGCACAAACAATGGGAGGGGGGACGGCCACAAAACAGGACAAATACCGTCCGGTATTTGTCCACTGCCGTGTGGATGTGCACTAAGGGCATCTTAGTCAGGCTGCAGCTCTCAGAGGATTCACTTTTTGTAATCACATATATTTAGAAAAGTGATTAAATAGCCATTTTGGAGGATCCCACGTCAACATTAGATCATGGCAAAACCCCTTTAAAGAAAACCTGTCACATAGATTGTGCCCCCCCTTGCTGAGGGCAGAACAAGCTAGCGCCAGACATAATGGGACAGATTTATCAAGGCAGTTGCGCCAGAATTCTGGCTCAATTTGCGCCCAAAACCAGCTTTTCACCACATTTACTATGTATTTTAGACTGTTTCAGGCGCTTCTGCACCTCTTCTGACAATGGGGCGTGGCTTCGTTGAAAGGGGGTGTGGCTTAAATGCGACAAAAAATTAGACAGAATCTGCGACCAAATTCTGGCGTAAAAGTAAGCCAACTTAAAGATGGTACAAACTTAGACTAGACAGTTCTAACCTGCGCCAGATTTATCAACACAATGATAAATGTGGTGCATTGTAAGCAGGGCTGTGGAGTCGGAGTCGGTGCCTATTTTGCAGGAGTCGGAGTCGTCATAAAATGGACCGACTCCCAAAATATATAATAAGTTGGTCCAGTTAGTTCGATGCAAAGAGCAAGAAGAATTGGGTCCGGCCAGTGCTGCTGCTCCCATATCTTCAGCCTTCTCACTTGAGGAGTGTAATTGATGACATGGAGCAGGCAAAGCGCTGCCCCAGGGGAAAAGATTCTGCTCCCGCGACAAACAGATTTCAGCAAAATTTTTCACCTGTTTTCAAAGAAGCAGAAGATCAACCATTCATCAAAACTGACTGTGGCTGAGGCAATTCCTTTATACCCTGACATTGTTAGAGATGTTGCCCCTGTGGTCTCTGCTTCGCCCCCAACCCAAGTTAGTGTAGAGAGGCCGTTCTCTATCCTGAATATGAGATCAGATGTGAGGTCATGTATGCAGTATCTGATGGAGGCAATACGATTTCTCAGAACAAATTCAGAGACTTCACAAATGTTCCTGCAGTGTTTTGCATCTTTACAATTTTTTGTGTCCTAAAGCCATGTGCAATAAATATATTTTACACTGACAAGCAAAAGGGTAACAATGGTTTGAACTTGTGACTTTCAGGCTCCATATCTCACCATCCACTACAGCTTTGTACATGAGGCTACTGTAATTTTATATAGTCATCTTACCGATCTTATACATAAATTTGACTTGCATCTGCTTAGTTACAGTTTTGCTCCTAAAAATCAAAATGTTAATGTTTATTATTTTGTTAGTATTTGGTAAATCCACCTTTGGTTTTCAATACTGCCTGAATCCTTCTGGGCTCTGAATCAGATTCAAGCATATCTTGACCAAATTCTGCTCCCCGGTCTCTTCTACACGTTCCCAATGTTGGTGCAGACTGGACTTGGATACAAATACAGCTTTTTCATCAACTCTACCCACAAGTGTTCAAAAGATCAAAACATTGTTACCCTTTTGCTTGTCAGTGTCTGTTCTACCTAAATAGCTTGATTATTGTATCATAAGGTGATAAACAGCCGGATGTTACCATGTTACTACAGTAAAGTTATCACTTAAACATGCGCCGTGTATGAGGGAGTCGGGAGTCGGAGGTTTGGGAAACTGAGGAGTCGGCGCTTCGGCTTGCCGACTCCACAGCCCTGATTGTAAAACGGTCTAGTCTAAGTTTACACTGTCTAAAAGTAAGACACTATTGATAAATCTGCCCCACTGTTTCCAGCGCTGTGTCCCTTATCCTGGAAGGTGCTGTAGTTTTTGAGTATTTAGTGCTCAAATCTGCAGTTTTCAGCCAGAAGAGTCCTTCAAAGAGTCAGTTTTTTTTTCAAACCCCGCCCATCTGAGGCTAGCCCCGCCCACCTCAACTGGTAAACCTATTTCTTTGAATAGGTAGAAACGTGAATAACTATCAGTGGGCGGGGCTAGCCTTTGGTGGGTGGGGCTAACACCTTCTCATGAATAAGATTTGAGCATTAAATGCTCTAAAACGCCAGCATCTTACAGAATAAGGGACACAGCGCTGGGAACAGCAGGTCTGACACTAGCTTGTAATGTCCTCAGCAAGGGGGGCATAACCTATGTGACAGGTTCCCTTTAAACTAGCATATGGCTTGTGTATATCTCTTTTGGGGGGGAAAGCCTGGGCGAGTTCAGCATTCAGTATTTCATTATTTGCTTTTTTCAACTCCTTTTTTTTTTTTTTTTTTTTTTTTTCCAGGTTGTTTCTTATTCAAAGTTTTTTTATCCAACAAATGACCTCGGCAGCAAAAAAGAAAAAAGACAGCCGGCACCGGGAAAGCGGGGACCCCATGACGCTTCCAAACGGAACTTCTCTGCCCGCTTTACTCTGGGGTCCTCAGGAGGTGAACTAGGTAAGCACATTTAGGGTTCCCTCCATGCTGCCTGCAGTGCTTGTTAGGGTATGTTCACACAGGCTGTATTTTGATGCGTAATTGCGCCCCGCAATTACTGTAAGTCATAGCTCTCAGAGACTCACGAATTACACCTGTCTTCCTCGGCGGGAGTGACATGTCGCTTCTTCCCACCATTTACCCGCCATGGATAATAGAAGTGAATGGGGCCGGTGCTTTAGAAGTACACCCTGACTAGGAAACTACTGAAAAAAATGTAATTAGTATACATTGAAGAGTTTTACTTTGTACCTCACACTCACTCAAATCATGTGTTGTATACCGGAATACCCCTTTAAGGAGTTGCCAAGTGTGTAATACAATTGGTGCAGGTTTAGACTGTCTTCTATACGTTGGTGTTCTTTATGTCACTTACTGAGTCAAAAAGTTTGTTGAACGATGTCACACACTGAGCCATTGCCCCTTTACAAGCAAAACCACACTCCTTTTAGTGGGCTATACCCCTTTTTTTTGGCAGATGAGGAGCAGAAGTGTTTAAAAACTGCCGAAAACACACCATAAATGTGATGCACAGCATGAACGCCAGTAATTTGGCACAAATTGCACTAGAATTGTGTCGCCATTTCCATGATAAATGTGCCCCAATGTTCTTTACATCTGTATTCTTTCAGGCACAGAGTCTGACGTCATGGAATACAATCCCGATATCCTGGATGATCCCCAATGGCCCTGCGGAAAACACAAGCGCGTCCTCACCTTCGCTTCCTATATGGTAACTCTGCTTCCCATTGCCGAATGTCTTTGTTGCCCATAGCAACTAAATCGGAGCCCATAGCGACCAATCAGAGCTCAACTTTTATTTTTCAGCTGAACTCTGATTGGTCGCTGTGAGCTCGGAGTGGTTGCTATGGGCTCCGATTTAGTTGCTATGGGCAACAAAGACAGTCCTACTGCTAACCAGTTTTCATATTCATATATATATATATATATATATATATTTATTATATATATATATATATATATATATATATATATATATATATATATATATATATATATATTATATACATTGCAAAAAATGTAAAAGTTTATTAACTCATTAACGACCGCCCACTTTTGACGTCGGCTGGTGCAGGTCGTTCGTCTACAGCAACGTCTTTTGGCGTCGCTGCAGACATCGAGGTTTGCAGTGCCCGGGCGCCGCAGCAGCGCTGGGGTCGGGGCTGTACTACACAGCCCTGATCCCAGAGCATCTCCTGCGAGCACCGGGGAGCGGGGGAAACCTCCGCTCCCCGGTGCTTTAACCCTTTGATTGCGGCGGATCGTCACCGCAGCGCAATCAAAGGGTTTCCCTGCTTTGTCGGGTGAGCGGAACACCCGGTGACCCGACAGAGCCCGGGGAACTGCTGCACAGTCAGCCCTGGGGACCTAGAGTGGCCCCAGAGCTGTCTGTGTATGAAGCCAGTGACCAGGACACACTGTGTGCTGTCCTGATCACTGCCTGTGTCAGACTGACACAGATTATAATGTATTAGCATATATGAATATGCTAATACATTACTAAGTGTAAAAAAAAAAAAAAAAAAAAAAAATTGGAAAACACTTCTCCCTTCATGGGATTTTTTTTTTTTTTAAGTAAAAAAAACATAGTGTAAAAAAAATAATAATAAATAAATAAAAATAAATATTTAATACAAAATAATTGTGCATAAATTACACACCCAAAAAAACCCTAACAAGTTATTAAGTGTGAAATATGAATGGTGCAAAAAAAAAAAAAAGAAAATTCTGCGATTATTTATAAGTGAACTTAAACTATTCCCCCATAAAGTACAACTCGTCTCGAATAAAACGAGGCCTCCTACAACTGCGTCATTGAAAAAATAAAAAAGTTACAACTGTTGAAACGCAAGGAGGTAAAAACTAAAAAAATGTTGTGGTCATTTTCAGGCCTGGGGCTTAAGGGGTTCAACGTCACAAACGCTTAAATTTATTGTTTCTTTGTGACCTTAAATAAAAGGTTGTATTTTTGCTAGTTTTGTGGTGTGCACCTATATACTATTTCTTTTTTTTTTTTTTTTTTTTTTTTTCTTTACATAAACTTTTTATTTGTCAGACCCAAATTAGTACAAACAGAACACAGCAAATGTCATTGCACGACCAAATCTCAACTTCCATCCCCAAAACACAACCCAGCCCACCTCCCAAATCCATCTCCAGATCCAGAACAGCAAACATCCATTACAATCAAACAGCAATACAATATCAATAACAGTCAGTTCCTGTCACAATAAAAATTGTACCCGGCTGTCGGACGACCTCCATCCACACAACTGCCATAGACACAGTCCCAGGAACCTCTACACCGAGATCCCCAACACCCCATGCCCAACCAAGTCCGGCGAAGCAAGACCAGAAGTATCCAGCCCATATTCCATTATACTTAAGTTTGGCTCCTCTCTTATAATACACCCCTCTCTCCAGAGCAATCAGCCAGTTCACTTTATTAACAAACTCCTGTGCTGACGGGGGTTCTGCATCCAGCCACTTTGACGCCATTAACCTCCTTGCCACAAACAAAAGCCCAGACATCGCGACCCTCTCAGCCTCCGAAACCGCCAAGTCTCCCACATATCCCAAAATACAAACCAACGGATTCATCTCCACTGCAACCTGAAAAATACGCTGCATCAATTGGACAACAAAAATCCAATATCGCTCTAGTTTAGGGCAATGCCAGAACATATGCATCAGAGAGGCCGGGTGGACACGACACCTATTACACAGAGGAGAGTCCCCAATTCCATGCAGAAACAGAGGAGCTCTGCAAACTCGATGCACCAAGAACAATTGAGAGATTCGATGCTGTTCACTCAGCGAAATCAATGGCATGGTCCCCAGCATCTCCTCCCAAATATGAGGCTCTACAGGGCCAAAATCTCCTTCCTATATACTATTTTTGTTTTCCATATGTTATATTTTACATTTTTTTGCAGCACCCAAAAAATTCTCATATGTAATTCTGCCGTCTCAGAAATAAATCTGTTTTCTTTTGCCTTTAGTCAATATAGAAATTTTACTTTTTAAGACTTAAAACATGTGCTTATGCTTTTTCATGCATTTAGTCAAAAACTACAACCTGTGAGTCCATTGCAATATGTTTTATGCTTAAATGGGTTGTCTCACTACAAGGATTGCTTCTTTTTATGTTAAAGATCTTGCAAAAACAAGTCACTTTGCAATATGTGTCCATTAACAGTGTCCTAGCTATTCCTAGATATCCCCTCTTGTATGGGCTGCATCAGCTCCTCAGGTCGCTACAGCTACAGACCTGTTCCATCTCTCCTGATAGGCTGCCAGTGCTGGTTGCTATAGCTACAGACCTGGCTTCTATTGCAGCCTAGTGGAAGCTAGTAAACCCGCCCCTGAATTCAAAGTGAAGCCAAGCAAACTGGACTGAGGTGAGATGAATCATTGTAGTGAGACAACCCCTTTAAAGGGGTTGTCTCACTACAAAGATCATGATGGGGACAGTAAAGATAAGCACTTTTGCAATTGGTTTGCACTACCTAAATCATTTGTTATAGCAGATATGAGCTCATCTGTGTATGTCTAGAGCTAAATCAGCAGCCTGATGTTGGGCCACGCCCCCTTTGCTGTGATTGGCTTACTGATATTTAGTTCAGCCCTCTTGGGACATACCCCCTGGATTGGACACGCTCCCTGTGCTGTGATTGGCTGCCTGCACGCTGTGCTTACTCCCCTCTGAGCTGTGGAAAATGAAAGTGAAATAGCTTTCTGTGCTGACTGTATAATAAACGCTGTCTGAGCTCCTCTATGTGAAGGATCTGGGCAATTACTGAGTCTCTAGCTGCTAGAGTCACTCCCCCAACCCATATAACACAGCCTTATACACTCTCTGTTCCCCCTCTACCTCCTGCCTAATAACAAAGGGAGGAGCAGAGTGCATTTCTCACATTTGTTTCATCATTTCAGGCTGTATGTATAACTGCTTACACCAGGGGTTCTGGTTACAAGGAGCTTGTGGAGGGAGGTGACCGCTCTGCAGACATGAGTACCATTGCAGGAGGTCTGCAGGCTGTGACATCCTCTCGCTTCCACTGCTCACACAGAATGATGATGTCACCAGTCTTCCGTGAGGGGAGAGACCCACCTACTGGGAGGAGGGATACGCCCCTGGATTTGAAGCTGTAAGAAACAGAAACGGCTCAAGTCTGCGAAACCGTCTGGTGAGAAAACCCCCTTAATCCACATTCACTAGACAATGTCCAATTTTCTTTCATTCCGAGCTGAGACCTCTGTGTGGGCTTCCCTCAACATGTGAAATTTGTTGTGAGAAAACCACACACACAGAGGGCTCAGCTCTGAAAGAAAGAGAAATTGGACATTGTATAGTGAATGTGGATTAAGCATAAAACATATTGCAATGGACTCAGAGGTTGTACAGTTTTTAATTCTGTTACTAAGTGCATGAAAAAACTTATGTAAATGTTGTAAGTCTTAAAAAGTAAAATTTCTATATTGACTAAAGGAAACAGAAGACAGAGATTTGTTTCTGAGACGGCAGAATTAGTTATGTTTTCTCAGTCAGGGGCAGGCGGGATCCCCACTACGATGTGGAGAATGTAACTTGTGAAACTCTTTATGGGAAAGTACAAAAATATATATATTAAAAGTACAGGCAGTCCCCGACTTACACCGTTCTGGCTTACATCTGTCCTCTAGTTACAGAGACTTATGGGGCATGCTGGCACTTGTAGTTCCAAAGCAGATGATAGCTGTGGAATGACAAGTGCCAGCATGCCACATCAGCACGAGGTGAAAATGTGGTGAAATCTTCTTAACCGGGGCAAAGACGGCAAAACAAATGTAAAAACCCTTCCCTGCACTATCTGAAACTAAAATAACCTTTTGTGCCGGAGTTACATTTAATAAATATACCTGTATGAAAGTCGGAGCAAATTCAACTTAAAGGGGTTGTATCATTTCATTAAATGGTCTTCAGAATAAGGGGACAGTGAAAACAAGCAACTTTGCAATTGGATGTCATTAGCAGAGCTGTCTTGTTTTCTCAGGATCTCTTATCTTCGTTTTGTGTAAACACTCTTCCCCAGTGCCGGTCGGATCCCACCTCCTTGCATTTCATTGGCTGACGGCTCTACTAATTTACATTCTGTCTGCCCCCCCCCTCCCCGGAGCGTGCATTCCTGCCTCTCTCACTCAGAATAAGGGTCCGGCAACAATTTCACTCTATACAGCCACCAGCTGCTCAGTGACACTGCAGCTGCTTCTACAATCAGAAAACAGCAGAATTGTGCCTCAGTGCCTATTGCTCCTGCGTGTAAGGGGCCGGCAACAAATTCACTCTATACAGCCACCAGCTCCTCAGTGACACCGAAGCTGCTTCTACAATCAGAAAACAGCGGAATTGTGCCTCGGTGCCTTGTGTAAACATAGAAGGGAGACGGATCTGTGCTCTGGATGAGTTCATAGAAGACTGGATTCAACTGTAACAAACCTCCAGCTGTGAGAGGAGAAGAGATCAGTGCTCTGAGTTCATAGAAGACTGTCTAGACGGAATGCAGGGGGTATGTAAACAGCTCTTACAAAATAAGACTGCATAGGGAGAGGACACAGTGACATGTGGACTCAGAGAGGGGGGGAGAGCACACTGATTCGGGAGCGAACATGAACAGTGAAGGGGGGATGATGTCATCCCCCTTCAGTTCAGAAACACCCAGCTGGAAGGGGAAGAAACGCCCCTGGATTTCAGGAAGGGTGCTTTCACACGGTGTGTTTTTGGTGCGTTTTTCAATGCATTTTTTTGTGCAGGAAGGTACAGCAATTAATGCTGTACATTACTGCACACCAATCGCAGCAAAAATCGCGGTAATTACCGCGATTTTTGCTGCGATTGGTGTGCAGTAATGTACAGCATTGCTGTACCTTCCTGCACAAAAAATGCATTGAAAAACGCACCGTGTGAAAGCACCCGAACTGAGAGAATCAAGCTTCAAGAAAACAGCCGAACTGATGAAGCGATACATCCCCTTTAAGAACAAACCTACAGTCCCTATCCCGTTCATAACCCGGGGACGGCCCTGTATTAGTAACCCTGTATGTTATCGTCATGTTTGCTGTCTTCTGTATTCTTGCCCATAGCTGCAAGATATTTCTCATGAAATCCTGATTTTATTACACGCCACAAAGCACAACTGCCTCGTACACGGCTGAGGGGGTCATCAATCTTTGTCTTCTTTTCCAGACGACAGTAATTGAATACGTGAAACCAAGCGACTTGAAGAAAGACATGAACGAGATGTTTAAGGAGAAGGTCCCTTATATAAAGCTGACGCTGAGCAAGATCAGGAGGTGAGGGGAGAGATGAGATTGTAAGCTCCTCAGCACTGGCGGTGATGCCGGCGCTCATGAACTGCAAGTAGCTGGAATTCTGATCCTGCCATCTTTTCACTTCTTGCTTACGCCTTGACTTTTTTTTTTTCCCCCCCCTTGTTCTCACTTTCTTTGTCACCAGCTTGAAGCGTGAGATGAGGAACGTGGCGAAGGAGTGTAACATGGAGCCGGTCACGGTGGCCATGTCCTACGTTTACTTTGAGAAATTGATCCTGCAAGGGAAAGTGAATAAGCAGAACCGCAAGCTGTGTGCCGGAGCCAGCGTGCTTCTAGCCGCCAAAATCAGCAGCGACTTCAAGAAGCCGGAGCTAAAGCATTTACTGGATGTAAGGGCAGAGTCCGCACAGGGTTATACAAGCTGTTGTAGAGCTCAGATTGGGCACCAATGTCTACTTTCTTGTTATTAGAACACATGTAAAGGGGTATCCCCACCATAGAGTTTGATGGCAGATTAATAGGTTATGCCACTGAAATGACATAAGTGCAGGTCTCAGAGATGGAACCTGCACTTATCTCGAAAACAGGCCCCTGAAAGTCTTTGCTTAGAATGGAGAGCCAGTCACGCTTGGGCACGACTCTCCATTCTGTTCTATGGGAGTTCTGAATATGGCCCAACATTTCGCTCCCCTGTACTGGTAACTCCCAAAGAACAGAATGCAGAACACAACGCTCCCCTGTATTGGGAGCTCCCATAGAACATAACGGAGAACACAGCACTCCCCTGTACTGGGAACACCCATAGAACAGAGTGGAGAGAACAAAGCGCACCCCGGTACTGGGAACTCCGATAGAACAGAATGGAGAACACAGCGCTCCCCTGTTCTCCCATAGATCAGATTTGAGAACACAGCGCTCCCCTGTACTGGGAACTCCCATAGAACAGAATGGAGAACACAGCGCTCCCCTGTACTCCCATAGAACAGAATGGAGAACACAGCGCTCCCATGTATTCCTATAGAACAGAATGGAGAACACAGCGCTCCCCTGTTCTCCTATAGAACAGAATGGAGAACACAGCGCTCCCCTGTACTGGGAACACCCATAGAACAGAGTGGAGAGAACAAAGCGCTCCCCGCTACTGGGAACTCCTATAGAACAGAATGGAGGACACAGAGCTCCCCTGTACTGGGAACTCCCATAGAACAGAATGGAGAACACAGTGCTCCCCTGTACTGGGAACTCCCATAGAACAGAATGGAGAACACACCGCTCCCCTTTTCTGTGAACTCCCATAGAATAGAATGGAGAACACAGTGCTCCCCTGTACTGGGAACTCCCATAGAACAGAATGGAGAACACAGTGCTCCCCTTTACTGGGAACTCCCATAGAACAGAATGGAGAACACAGCGCTCCCCTGTACTGGGAACTCCCATAGAACAGAATGGAGAACACAGCGCTCCCCTTTACTGGGAACTCCCATAGAATAGAATGGAGAACACAGTGCTCCCCTGTACTGGGAACTCCCATAGAACAGAATGGAGAACACAGCGCTCCCCTGTACTGGGAACTCCATAGAACAGAATGGAGAACACCGCACTCCCCTTTTACTGGGAACTCCCTTTAGAACAGAATGGAGAACACAGCGCTCCCTGTACTGGGAACTCCTATAGAACAGAATGGAGAACACAGCGCTCCCCTGTACTAGGAACTCCCATAGAACAGAATGGAGAACACCGAGCTCCTCTGTACTGGGAACTCAGAGCAGAATGTAGAACACAGAGTTCCTCTGTACTGGGAACTCCCATAGAAAAGAATGGAGAACACAGTGCTCCCCTGTACTGGGAACTCCCATAGAACAAAACGGAGAACTCGGTGCTCCCCTGTACTAGGAACTCCTATAGATCATAATGGAGAGCACAGAGCTCCCCTGTACTGGGAATTCCCATAGAACAGAATGGAGAGAACAAAGTGCTCCCCAGTACTGGAGACTCCCATAGAACAGAATGGAGAACACAGTGCTCTCCTGACTATGGGGGTTAAAGAGCCTGCCATGTGTAGAAACCCTCATCCCCAGGTTCTGTTAGGCTATATGGTCGACCATTTTCCTGCATGGGCCCCCACTACGAGCAGCAGGCTGGATTGTGCCAGGGTAGTGCCCACTTAATGCCCTTGTATGTATATACCCCACTATGGTCAAACCTTGTCATTCACATTCTGGTTTTTTTTACCACCTTCCAGAAGTTAGAAGAACGCTTTCGAGCCAACAGACGGGACCTGGTTGCATTTGAGCTGACTGTGCTAGTGGCCATGGAGCTAGCACTCTACCTCCCCGAGGCCCAAGTATTACCTCATTACCGGCGCTTGATCAAGCAGCAGTAGATGAGATCCGGGCAGACACGCCGCTCTCTATTCCAGGGATATCGCAGTCAGCAGGAGGCTCCTCCACCCTTCTGTCAAATTTCGGAAACGCTTCTGCGGAGCTCGGCGTCCGTTCACCCCCGCAGTACGTTAATACGCTATGGAGAAGGCACAGCGTAGCTGGGAGGAGTCGGCAGAGGGTCCGGATCTGCTACCTACGCCTGATCTCTGCAGTTGCACATTGTAGAACCGTTCTTCCCTTCTACCAGTCTAAAGTTACTCTCCTTTTTTTTTTTAAGCCATTGCATTCTGAATAGTAAATTCAGATTTTTTTAAATTTTTTTTTAGGTGGGTAAGAGTAATAGGACTTGTTTCCTATACATGAGGTGTCGTGTAACACCCCAGCTTGATGCAGAAGGGAGATTTAGTGTCAGTAAAAAAGGGATGTGGGGGGGGAGGTATTAGAAATAAGCACAATTAACCCTTCAGTGCCTTTGTAATGTCTCACAAATCACTCTGGCATTGAGGATGTTAATGTGAATCTGCACATTGTTCCAATTAGCCAGGGCTAATGTCCGGAACAAGTCCTATTCTGTATAAGCATATTACAGAGCATTCCAACCTAAAATCATGGATCTATAGGCCCATGAGTCGTCCTCCTCTCGGTTCCGTCCAGCACGGCTGTCGTTCAGCTTTTCCAGGCATATGAGTGATGACGGTGTTCAGTACTGTACAGAGAGTCACACTCATTCTGGTTTCATTGTAAGGATAAGTTCACACAACGCTGTTTAACAAGAAATTTGATGCGGATTTGATTTTAAAATCCAAGTGTAAACAGAGTCCCATTCACGTGAACCACAGGGTGTTGTGGGATTTTTTTTTTTTTTTTAACTTTTTTTCTCACACCATGGATTTCAGATCCATGGTGCAGGAAGAAAAGAAAGAATGGAGACGTCCAATCTCTGGAGAGGATCCTCCCTGGATTCTGCTGTAGCAGGGTTGATCCGGGTTAGCGCCATTGTAATGGAGCTATCCAGCTTCCAAATACCACCTCCTGTGAAGCAAAAATCCTCGCCATGAATTTGTGCCGAGGAGAACACGTTGAATTTTTCTATTTGGGAAAGTCTGACGTGTGGTCATGGCCTGAGTGTATATAGATCAGTAGTCTGAAAAAGCAGAGTGACCCAGTTTATAGGAGCTGCGAAGGGTCCATAATGGCTGGTGCTTAACCTTAAGGCTATGTTCACACGGCTTATTTTGGGACGGTTTTCCGCCTGTAATTCGCGGCGTACTGCGTGAATTACGGGTGAAGTCCGTCCCAGTCATTACGGTAATCCACAGTTCTCATAGAGAACTATGGATTACGTCTCCTCTCCCTGCTCGCGAAATACGGCGAGCGGGGAGATAAGTGACATGTCAAATATTAACGGCGGTAAACGCGCTATGGATAATAAATGTCTATGGGGACAGCGTGCTGACGCCCAGCCCCCGCTGCTGAGCACACGGCATAATTGCGGGCGAAATCCGTCCCGCAATTATGCCTAGAATAAGCCATGTGAACATAGCCTAACACATAACTACACCATTAATGGTGGTCAGCCAGATTCTCGTTCAGCTCACTGATATCCCTTCCAACATCCTCAAATTTGCCAAGGGTGCTCGCCTCGTGGGGCATTAGCTTCTGAGTTCCCTCTAGTGGGCGTTGGGAGGCCAACATACACATAAGATAGCCAGTCCCACCAAGATGGATTCAAGCAACTTCTCTCTTATGTGTATGGAGGTCTTAAAGGGGTGTTCCCACCATTGATTTTGATGGTATATTAATATGATAGACCATCAATGTCTGATAGGTTCAGGTCCCACCTATGGACAGCGCACCTATCTTGGGAACGGTAATCAACAAATGCAAAAGATGGCGGACAGCTCACCTGATGCAGCATGGAACGCCTGACCTCTTAACAAGTCCGTGCACGATCTTGGATGCTATCCGTCCATTCAATGTACAATGAAGAAACTGAGATCAGCACTGTGACATGAAGAGTTGAGCGCAGTCGGATTTTCTAAAACATCTTTCTTTTTATTGGAAATTCCATTAAAATTCACAGCAACATCCGCTGAATGCACACAAGACAGGAGACCACAATGTGGGGTGGGGGTAGGTGATTCTGACTGACGCTTTCAGGTCGGTCGGTCAGAATCACCTACCGCCCACCCCACATTGTGGTCTTCTGTCTTGTGTGCATTCAGCAGATGTTGCTGTGAATTTAATGGAATTTCCAATAAAAAGAAAGATGTTTTAGAAAATCCGACTGCGATCAACTCTTCATGTCACAGTGCTGATCTCGGTTTCTTCATTGTATCTTGGGAACGGGCCCTGAAAATGTCGGCAGAGAATGGAGAACCAGTCGCGCTTGTGCAAGACTCTCCGTTCTGTTATATTGGAGTACTGAGTACAGTCGAATACAGCACTCCCCTGTACTGGGAACTCCCATGGAATAGAATGGAGAACACAGCGCTTCCCTGTACTGGAAACTCCCATAGAATAGAATGTAGAACACAGCACTCCCCTGTACTGGGAACTCCTACAGATTAGAATGGAGAACACAGCGCTCCCCTTATGGACTCATGACAGATGGAGAAACAGCGCTCCCGTACTGGGACTCCATAGAACAGAATGGAGAACACAGCGCTCTCCTGTACTGAGACTCCCATAGAACAGAATGGAGAACACAGCGCTCCTGACTGAGCTCCCATAGAACAGAATGGAAACACAGCGTCCCTGTACTGAGACCCATAGAACAGAATTGAGAACACAGCGCTCTCCTGTACTGGAGACTCCCATAGAACAGAATGGAGAACACAGCGCTCTCCTGTACTGGAGACTCCCATAGAACAGAATGGAGAACACAGCGCTCTCCTGTACTGGGAACTCCCATAGAACAGAATGGAGCACACAGCGCTCCCCTGTACTGGGAACTGCCATAAAATAGAATGGACAATGCAGCGCTCCCCTGTACTGGGAAGTCCCATAGAACAGAATGAAGAGTCTTGTGCAAACCAAGCCTGACCAGCTCTCCATTCTGAGCCGACACTTTTAGGAGCTCGTTCCCGAGATCAGGGCTGGACCCGCACCTATCAGACTTTGGTTGCATATCCTATTGATATCCCTCCAAAGTGCATGGTAGGAACACCCCATTCGAGCACTCGGGATCTTGGAAATGTCCAAATTCATGAAGCAGTCCTCTGTAAGGAACCTGTGTCGTCTCAAAGATGCAGAAAATGTGTTCTACATGAGCCAAGAAACAAACCTACCGCTTAGACATAGTAGGCAATAAGGAGCCAGTGCTGTATGTGGAGCCAGTGCTCGGAGATATAGCTGCAGCTTCCACGTAGTCTTATTACAAAAAAAGTGAAAGGGAAAAAAAAAACTTTTTAAGGTAATATGCATACTTTATTTTTGAAGAAACGTGCCTGAACTTACCCTGATCTGGTATCAGGATTGATATTATTTATTCCGTTAGGTGTATAAACTGTTCACAAGCATCCATCAGCTGCGCACATCGGAAGCGGCCACGCTGTGACCGTGCCAGTGTGGTCATAGCCTCGTTCACATTGCACGGCTCTGAGCACAGTCTGCAGATGCCCTGCTGCGCAATGAGCCTAAGTGACGGCCAGCTGAGTACATAGAGGGATAAATGGTCGCATCTAGACCTCATGCACTTGGCTGCAGGGCCACCATCAGAAATTTCAGAGCCCCATACAGCTGAAGTGTCTGGGCCCCCCTTCCCCATAAACCCCGCTTGCAACGGGCCCCCTTCGTTCACTAGGCCCCGTACAGAGGTACCCCCTGTACTGCCTTTATGGCGGCCCTGCTTGGCTGTATCGGCGTCCTACAGATCTATAGGAGGCCCATAGCTGTACTGTTACATAGTAATTATCTATGGAGGCACCGGAGGCTTCCATACTGGGTAGGACTGCAGAAGTTTGCTGACTTGGTGGGGAGGGGTAGTTGGTTTTAGAGAAGCACCTGGAACGCTTGTGCGTATGCAATAGACAGCTGGTAGCGATCTACAGGGTCCATGAAGACTGCTTTAGGCTATGTTCACACGATGTACTGCGGTGCGTTCAGTATGCGCCGCAATACATCGTGTCTTTCGGGAGCTTGCGCACTCCCGCGACGTGGGGGAGGCGGCAACCCGCCGCCACCATTGACATCGATTACTCGCACCGCGTATTCACCGCAAGTAATGGACATGTCACTTATCTCCCCACGCGTACAATATGATCGTATTGTACGAGCGGGGAGAGGAGGCGTAATCCATAGTTCTCTATGAGAGCTATGGATTACCGTAATTTCGGCGTGCATCTCGATCGTATGAGCCAAATTTACGCCGTGTGAACAGTCCCTTAGGGTCGCTCAGATAGATCGCGTTCCGCAGCTCTGAATGATGTGCACATGCAAAAATCTGCCCCTAGTGCTAAGGATTTTGTCACGGATTTACCACGGATTTTAGTCCATGATAAGTCCAAGTGGCGCAGATTTTTGCATGCAGACTTTATTCTAAAGGCCATCTGCCCAAAACTTGTAGCGGATCCAAAGTTTCTGAAGGTATCCTTACCACATATATGAGCACTCAGTGCTGTCTGCTGCATAAGAGGCGGCCTCAGTGTTGCACAAGTTCATCCCTTCCGGCATAAAGGGGTGCTCCCACCATACACTTTGTTGGTATATTGAAAGGATGCGCCATCAAAGTGTGGGTCCCACCTCAGAGACCGGAACGGGCACCCGAAAGTCTGAGCTTAGAATGGATAAGTTGGTCACACTTGCGCAAAACTCTCCATTCTGTTCTATGGGAGATCCCAGTACAAGGGAGAGGTGTGTTCGGCTGTAGTCCTCCCATAGAACATAATGGAGAGTCGTGAGCAAGCGTGACCAGCTCTCCATTCTGAGCAGAGACTTTTGGGGGCTTGTTCGTGAGATAGGTGAGGGTCCCAGAATTGGAACCTGCCCTTTGATGCCACATCCTGTCGGTATGCCAACAAAGTGCATGGTGGTGTTACAGGGGTTGTCCACTTTTTGTATTAACTTTTTTTTTTTTTTTTATTGTTCTGATTGCCTTATACAATGAAAAAGCCTTTATTCCTTTCACCCCAGGTCCAGCGCTGCCACCATCCTCCCTTCCTCCCTGTCTGGCTTCAGTTTACTTCCTTGGCTCCGGCTGAATGGGACGTCACCAGCGCAGTGCTCCCCTGCCTAGTCCCAATGTCACCAATCAGAAGTAAACCGAAGACCGTCTGGGAGGACGGCGGCAGCGCTAAATCCAAGGTAAGATGACAGGGGAATATAGGCTTCATTATTTTATCAGGCCAACAGACCCCTAAAAATGTAGTGAAACAAAGAGGGCAACCCTTTTAAGAAGAAGGGGCTAGTGTGAAGGAGACATTGGGCCTCATTTATTAAAACTGTCCAACAGTAAGGGTAAGTTCACACAGCTGATTTGGACGCTTATTTTGGGGTGGATTAAGCACCTAACCCGCCCCAAATAAGCATCGAAACACGACCATAAACCAACTGTAGAACATTTCCCATTGACTACAATGTAAAATCCGCATTGACGCTCTAATTTCACTTTTTTTACTCAAGTATTTTCAGCAATTGAAAAGTATGGGAGGCAGAAACCTGCTTCAGGCAGTCCGCGTCATTTCCTCTTTGATCTTCTGCGTGTGCAAGTGCGCAATTTTTAAAGAGGAAAGGGCGCTTTTTCAGACGTCGTGTGAACTCGCCCTGAGACTGTCTGTGACCCATAGCAGCTTTCATGTCTTATACCGCTCTGGAAAAATGGAAGCCGAGCTCTGATTGGTTGCAATGGTCTCATTTTCCAAAACTTGTCTAAAGATATGTTCACACGGCGACTTGTAGCGCATACCTGTGCGCACCACAAGACTCCGTGCGTTTAGAAGAACGCGCTGATCAGCCCCCGGGCGGCTCCATTTACTTTCACTATACCTGCTGCGTATACGCCGCAAAGAAGTGACCTGTCACTTCTCCACCTCGCATTCAATACATAATTACAGGACGTATTTCGGGGAGCATTACAACACAATTACCCCCCGAAATACGTCCTGAAAGACGCTGTGTGAACATAGCCGTACAGTAAGACTGTCCTTGTTACCTATGGCAATCAATCAGAACTATTACCAATCAGTCAGAGGTCAGCTTTCATTTTTCTAAAGCAGTATAAGAAATGAAAGCTGCATTCTGATTGGTTTCTAAGGACAACAAAGATGGTCACATTACTAGACTGCTTTGATAAATGAGGCCCGTTATGTAGTGCAGTCACCCAGGGCCCTCCTGCTGTTGCAGAACTACAGCTCCCAGCATGCCTTGGCCACTGCACAGGCTGAAAACCTGATTATGCCCCATTCACCCAGATGTAAGACACCCTCTAGTGCACTTTCCTGAATTTTGGCTGCTGTGTTCTTTACCACAGAGGTCAGATTCAGTTGTAGCTACAGAGGACGCGCGCTCTATTACACCTGTGTCAGCTGGAAATGATCAGGATGTGGGCTGTCCTTACTCTTGGTGGAGAATGCGGGCAGGTGTCGGAGATGACAAATTCTGCAAGCAGTTTAGATCTGTGTCCCACTTGTAGGATGTAGAGCCCCTTGTGGGTCCATCCATTACATTACAATAGTGATGTTCAATGACAGTCAGCAGAGATCTTGAAAACCGTTAAAAAAACAAACAAAAAAAAACCCCTCACATAACTTACAATATTGGAGTGCCAACTAGTATACCCGGCTCCATCTACACCAGCCTATAGCCCAGGCCGCTTCCTGTGCTGTATGTGGTGGATGCGCCGTAAAGGGGAGGTTTTTCATTTTTCTATCTTTTCATTTTTCTTTCTTTTTTTTAAGTGAAGATTTGTCGGCAGCAGTGACAGCGGAGATGTTACAAAACCGTGAATGGGGCAAACCCAGCCCCAGGCATATCCGTCGGATGGCCGGTTACTGCTACCCCCCTTATATCCTCATCTCCTGTTGATGGCGAATGTGGAGATTATTACTTATTGTATGGGTAGGTGGCCACATTCTGCTGTGTAACCAAATTCAGCCTGCAGGGCGGCGACACCTCCTTTGAGGATGATCTAGATCCCTGTATAATTTTCTTTAGCTCTGAGGTGCTGTGGAAGCACAACTCCCAGCATGCCCCCAGTCAGAGGCATACACAGGTCATTTTATTTTTTCTGACCCCTTGTAACCACTGTGACGCCCCCTTAGGATAAAAGCCGGCATTGCTGCACATAGAAATTTTGTTAGAATGGAAATCTCTATATTAGAGAATAATTTCAGCACGTGTGTGCTGTGTGTACAGAGTGGGGTGGATGATGATTGCTGGCTGCCTCCCCCCGGATCTTGAGCGCCCCATGGCACAGTAAATGGTTCTAGTTTTCTATAACGTCCTCGGCTGCAGGTCTCTCATCACTGTGATAAGTAGCCTATGCCAAGAAATTGATTTCCACATGTTCTTCTTTGCTACGTTGCTTGTCCCCTCCTCCCTTCCCCAAATGCACACAAAGTCTACAGGCCAGGACTCCCCCCAAATGAGTGTTTGGCCACCAAGCTGTGAATCTGGCCTATTGCAGCTGTAGTGGCAGGGTAGGTTTTTTTTTTTGTGGTTTTCTTGCATTTCTAGAATCCATAGATCGTCGCAGCCGCCACTATGAGAAGAGAAATCTGATTTCTCTACTTTTCTGCATAATGCCAATGTGGCCTATTTCACGTTGCACATAATAGTAGCGCAGCAATGTCACCTCCACAGGTCGTAAGGGGGGAGATGTATAAAAATGTGGCCGGTCAGGGTTGCAGTTTTCATTTCCTACAATTTTTTTTTATTTATTTTTTTTTTTTTAGAACTCCCCACTGTCTGTTTGGGATGCTTGCACACACAGCGTTTTTGGTGCGTTTATTGACGCATTTTTGGTGCATTTTTTTGGCAGAAATACACAGAAACTAATATTGTACATTTCTGCCAAAAAAAGCGGCAAAAAATGCACCAAAAATGCTCCGTGTGAAGGCATCCTTAGGGTGCTTTCACATGCAACTGCGTTTTGGCTGCGTTTTTGGAAGCTTTTTTTGTGTAGAAAGGCACAGCAATTAATGCTGTGCGTTTCTGCAAAAAAAAGCTCAGAAAAATGCAAAAAAAAAATGCACCAAAAAAAACCCCTTAGGGAGCTTTCACACAGTGCATTTTTGACGCTTTTTTGATGCGTTTTTTGTGTAGGAAGGCACAGCATTTAATGATGTACATTGCTGCACAAAAAACGCTCTGTGTGAAAGTGCCCTTAGTGAAACTTAGCAATTATGTGGTAGAATAGGTGTCCTGCATCCAGCCAGACTATTTGGAAGAGACCTGCACAACTTGGCAGGATGTGGGAAAAGGATAACCTGGTACCTCCCCAGAAAAATCCGGGAACGCCCTTAGATTGGGCAGTGGCACAACATTTGGGGGGAAGGGGGTTGTCACACAAGCCACACCCCTTTGTCGGCTACCAGAAATCCTTTGGCGCACCGCATAGTATGCAGGGCTGATCTGGACAGAAGGCTTTTATCTACAGAACAATATTTAAGGACCACTCCAGATTTTGGTTTTGTTTTTGCTCCCATTAATTCATTAGAAACTGCTTTTAGCTGCACTGTAGAGCCAGTAACTCTGCTTACCTGCAGCTCCATACAGGATTTCTGGCTGATGCAACGGTCTCTGTTAGGTCACATGACCTGCACTCTATGTATTCCTATGAGACTGACTTTGAATCTCCCATAGGAATTCATAGAGCGTTTCACTTCTGGGTCACGCAACCATGCAGTGTGTTTTAGGGTATGTTCACACGTGATTGCGACCCGTACTTCGGAGCCTAATTGCGCTGCAATGTGGCTGAAGTACAGCCCGCAATTACGGTAAAGTCACAGCACTCATGGAGCGCTATGATATTACAACGTATTCACCTGTGCGGCCAGCACAAGAAGTAAGGGTATGTTCACACGGCATATTAGGGTGTGTACTGTGCGCACCACAGTACGCCATGGGTTTTATAGGTATGCGCTGCTCAGCGTGTATTTCCAAGCACAGGGGGGAAGGGGGGGGCAGCCGGCCCTATTCACTTCCATTATCAGCGGCACGAAGAAGTGACCTGTATTGTACGCCGGGGGAGATGGACGTAGTTCATAGCTCTCTATGAGAGAGCTGTCCAGTGTGTACGTCTAAAGCAGGGGGGTCCGGCCCCAGTCACCGCTCTTAGCATGTCACTTCTATCCCCCGGCGTACAATACGATCATATTATACGTTCTCTAGGAGAGCTATGAATTACCGTAATTGCGGTGCACATTTCAGCCATATTAAAGTGCAAATACGCGTTTGAATGCACACCGCAATTACACTGTGTGAACATACCCTAAGGGCTTGTTCACATGGAGTTTTCACCCCGTGTTACAAGCACTTTTTAGATCCGTCTCGGGGACCGACAGGACGGACCCAGAGACGGATCTAAAAAGCGTGTGAACAAGCCCTAACATGTCGCTTCTTGCCGGTGCTGGGTAAAGGGAGGGTGAATGTGGGCCGGAGCGCTGTGTTAAGTACGCGCTTGGTCAGCATGTACTTCCCACAGCAGGCATATATCCATGTGAATTCCTTTTTAGCAACGCAGAGAGCAGGTGACAGGACTCCAGTTGCAGCAGTGAGAAATCTTATATTCAGCTGCAGGTTAACAAAATTACTGGCACAACTGTGTAAGGGTGCTTTCACACGGTGCATCTTTGGTGCGCATTTTTGTGCCGAAAGGCACAGCAGTAAAAGGGGTTGTCTCACTACAAGGATTGCTTTTTATGTTAAATTTCTTGCAAAAACAAGTCACTTTGTAATATGTGTCCATTAACAGTATCCTACATGTTCCTAGATATCTCTTCTTGTATGGGCGGCAGCAGCTCCTCAGGTCGCTATATCTACAGACCTATTTGATCTCTCCTGGTAGGCTGCCAGCACTGGTTGCTATAGCTACAGACCTGGCTTCTACTGCAGCCTAGTGGAATCCATTAAACACGCCCCTGAATACAAAGTGAAACCAAGAAAACAGGACTGAGGTAAGATGAGTCAATGTAGTGAGACGACCCCTTTAATGCTGTACATTTCTGCACCAAAAACGCACCGTGTGAAAGCTCCCTAACTAGAAGCAATTTCTGAAGAACTAAAGGGGAAAAAATCCAGAGCGGTCCTTTCATGTTGATATCCTAAAGCAGCAAGTTTTTCTCTCTTTTATATTTGTGTCCGTAACTCCGTTACGTTTTCCGTCCGCCATGGAATTAAAAAAAAAATAATTTAAATGCCAAAGCTGAAACTTGACTTTTAAAAAAAAAAAAAAAAAAAAAAAAAAATGGCATAAGCTGCATCAATGTCCCTGCATGAACCAGACTGCGCCACGATGAACGTCCTCTGTTTCTCTATCTGGACCATCGAGGGGCAAAGGAAAAATTGTGTCAGCGACTGTTTCCCCCACCCACCCAGTCTCTTGCAATAAAAAGCATCAAGCGTCTCCTCTTCCCGATTTGTCGTGCGCTAACGAGGAATTTTCCCTAGGGGCGGGGGGGACGTGACGCCCGTTTTATGAGATTTTCTATGGGGCTTCTGTGGGCCCGTGGGTATGCTGGTAGTTACTTCTGTGTAAAGCCAGGATCAGATTCTATTTTTTGATATTTGGGTAAATGTTTTTTGTGTTTTTTTTCTTGTTGCCAATTTGCGTCTGGTTTTCTATGTGTATGAACATTTGGCGAGAGACGACCCGTAGCCTGCAGATGGCGCTATTCAGCTAGCGTTAGGTTTTTTTCCATAGTTGGGTCCTGAGCGGGCGACGGGTCCTCTTCAAGATCCTTGTTGAATTTGTAACGCGCATATGACTGTACTCTTTTTGCAGTAAATGGATATAAAGCACCTTGTTTGTAATTTCATTCCAATGTATTCCTATGGACGATGCATTTGTGACATTACAACGTTGATGTGAATAAAGTGATTTGGGTTTTTTCCCCCATTTTTATATACGGACTCGTCTAATGACTTCTATTGCCACCAGGAGAAGCTTCACCCAGCATGGAAATCATTGGGCTGTCAATGTAATACGTCACTGTGGGTGATATAGAGGGGTCCTGATCAATAGACTCCTTTGAAATTGAAGGCAGGAGTATGTAAAGGGGTGTTCCCATCTCACTGATTTAGCTTTAGGCATGTTTGCAAAGGGAAAAAAAACATGCTTAGCAAATCATTTTCTGTTCTGATTTTGCTTTATTTAAAAGATACAGCAGGTTATCTATCCTGCTTGTTTGCAGAGGTTTTTAAGGTGCGTTACCTCTGTGCTTTAGGGGCTTGGATTCGGACCCTATTTTTCAGGGACGGAGTCTCAAAAATGGCCCGACCCCCCAAAAAAATAAAATTTGGCCCATTTAGTTCGATGCAAAGAGCAAGAGGAATTGGGCCCGGGCATGCATCCCCCATATCTTACCCTCCAAAAGGGTGTAATTGTGACAGGGACAGGCAAAGCGCTGCCCAAAGGGGGGAAAAATTTTTTCCCCATGGAAAAAGATTTCAGCAAAATTTTTCACCCCCTTTCAAAATAGAAGATTAATTTTTTCAAAATGTGGCTAGGCAAATTCCCTTTTTACCCTGACATTGTTGGGTGTTGCCCCCCTTTTGGGCACCTTTGCCCCCAACCCAAGTTTTGTGAGAGGGGTCCCAGCCCGGAAAAAATGAAAATGTGGGGCATGTATGCAGGGTCTATGGAGGCAAAACTATTTTCGAACAAAAATTTGAGATTCAAAATTTTCATGTTTTTTATATTTACAATTTTGTGTTCTAAAGTCAATTTCCCAAAAAATATATTTTCACTGACAACAAAATGGTAACAATGTTTTGAATTGTGAGACTTTCAGTCCATATTCACCCTCCACACAGTTTGTACATGAGCACTGTTTTTTTATAAGTCATCTTCCTTTTTCAAAATTTGATTTAAGTATTTAGCATAGCTTTGTTTCTGCAGCTTCTTTCCTGTAACTGATTGTTTGTTTTGCCCTAAAAATCAAAAGTTTAAATTTTTTATTTTTTGTTAGTATTTGGGAAAACCACCCTTTTTGGTTTTTAATACTGCCTGAATTTTGGGCTTGGATCAGATTTTAAGCAATCTGACCAAATCAAAACCCCGGTTCTTCAAATTTCCCGTTGGGGCAGACTGGACTTGGGTACAAAACAGCTTTTTCTTTAACTCACCTACAATGTTCAAAAGATCAAAACAATTTTTTACCCTTTTGCTTGCAGGTTTTTTCTACCTAAAAAAAAAATTTTTATTGTATTTTAAAGGTGATAAAAAACCTGATGTTTACCATTTTACTACAGTAAAGTTATCATTAAAAATGCGCCTGTATGAGGGAGTCGGGTCGGGGGTTTGGGAAATTGAGGGGTTGGAGTCGGGGCTTTTTGGCTTGCCGCTCCCCGCCCTGGTGCTTTAGCCCCCCCATTCCTCCCGAAAAAACAAAGTTTTGAAACAGAGCTGGGTGAAACCATATGTAAAAAGAAGGAAAAAAACCTGTGTTCTAAAACAAAATCGAAAAGAAAAAATTTGGGAGGGGGAAAGTTTATTTCCTTTTCCACATGTTTAAAGCTAAACAGTGAGATAGGAAAACGGCTTTGACTTTAAATATGAAGGCAATGGTAAAGAACCATTTTTAAAACCAAAAAGTAATGGGTAATAATTCTGTATCTTTCAAATGCAACAATCCAAACAGAACCGTGTTTGTAAAAATGGTTCTTGCCTTTGTTTAAAGCCAGAGAACCAAATCTACCAACTTCCCCCCAGTTCATTTTCATTTATTCCGACAACGAGGTTTTTCTATGTGTTTTTCAACCTTAGTTTGTATGGCTGTTTAAGAAAGAAAACAATGTTGGAAAACCTTGTCCAAAACCTGATCAAATCGATGTCAAAACCTCGTACGAATCAGCGCTGCAAAACCTTGTCGGAAACCACAAGATAAAAAGCTGATCATATTCTTGTCTGAAAACGACTGCATTGAGGTGCTTTTCAGGTGAGGTTTTGACGCTGATTTGGACGCTGAAAATTCAGCATCTAAATCGGCTGTGTGAAATTGCCCTAAGCGACACTTTTTGGCACAGAGCGGGACACAGTTATAAAGTGCAGTGAGATGCCCTCGTACAGACTGTTGCATTCAACACTGATCTAAAGCATACTTGCCATCTTTTGAAAGTGGAAAAGCTGGAGATGCATTGACACGCCCATCTTGACGGTATGCCACGCCCCTTCAAAAGCCACACCTACTCCACCTAACTGCATAACGGCTTTGGAAGAAAGCCGGGTAGATGCCCTTATAGCCAGGTAGTAGCCCCCCAAAACCAGGTATGCCCCTTACAGGCGGGTAGATGCCCTTCTGAAACCAGGAGACCAAATTTGTAGCCGGGAATTTCCCCCCTTTTTACCGTAGATTCCCCCATTGTTTGCAGGAGTGCCCCCATTGTTTCCCCAGGTATGCCCCCCCCCCCTTTTGGCCGGTGATGCCCCCATTGTTTTCCAGTATGCCCCCTCTTTGCCGGGTAATGCCACCTTTGTTTCCCAGGTAGTCCCCCCCTTGTAGCGCCGCCCCCGCCCCAAAATATCTCCTACTTTTCATTTTAAAAAGTTGGCACTATGGGGGCCACTTGGGGTATGCACCCCAAGACAAAAACACACGTTTTTGGGAAGAAATAAGCTATGGAATACTTTATAATAATGGCTGAATTCAGGAGCCATTTGTGAGTTTTTAAATTAACCTTATATTTATCCTACACAAAATGGCCGCCGCCCGTCCCGCGCACATCTATAGTTCTCGCTCTAGTGTCCAGGCGCCACTGTTGCTATGACAGCGGAGGCGACTTCCGTTCTCCTAAGCTATTCACCCGGAAGTGTTTCTGTGAAGCGCTCTGACTTCTCTGCTTCCGGGGCGGTTCTTCCTCCTCTTTCGTGTCAGCCATTACAGTGAGCAGGAGGTGAGCTCTGGTGCTGCGTGGTGTCGGGGGCCACGGGGCGGCCATATTTGATTGTAATTCGGCGCTATCGGTTAAATAGGGTCGGGGTGACTTTCGGCCTCCCTCGCTGTGCCCGCAGCTTGGTTCTAGCTGCGGGACCGGCGGATCCTGATGGCGCTCACGTGTTTGAGGCGCCCAGCTCATCCCCGGCCAGGGACCTGGGGGGAGGCCGGAGATTGGTGGCCGCAGCGACGATAGTTACTGTAACTGATCAACTATCTAAAGGGGAGACGGGAAGTCATCACCCCGAGCTGCTCCAAACACATCCGGCCTTTGATAGCGCAGGGGTTTGGGGGCCCTATGGAAAAAAACTGGGGTCTGGGCCCGGAAGAGGGGTCTAGAGTCTCCAGAAAACTGCACCCTATTCGCGGTGCAGTCACTGACTACATTACTTATCCGTACGATCCTGATTACATCCATATTATCCTCCAGGCGCACTCAATATTTCGGGGCGTCACTGTACATACATTACTTATCCGCACGATCCTGATTACATCCAAATATCCTCCCGACTGACCAATATTCTGCTGGTGCAGTCCTGAAAATACATTACTTATCCTGTACTGATCCTGAGTTACATCCGTATTTTAAATCCAAGCTCACTCCCTATTTTGCGGTGCAGTCCCCGTACAACATTACGATCCTGAGTACATCCTGTATTATACCCCCAACTGCACTCACTATTCCGGGCAGTCACTTTCAACATTACTTATCCCTTTCGATCCGAGTTACATCCGTATTACCTCCAAGCTGCACTCACATTCTGCGGGGCAGTCACTGTACATACATTACTTACCTTACCATCCTGATTCATCCTGTATTATCCTCCAAGCTGCACTCACATTCTGCGGTGAGTCACTGTGACATACTTACTTTTCCTTACTGATCCTGATTACTCCGTATATCCTCCAAGCTGCACTCACTATTCTGCTAGTGCAGTCCCCTGTGTACATACATACTTATCTTTCACTGATCCGAGTTACATCCTGTATTATACCCAGAGCTGCACTCACTATTCTGCTGGGGCAGTCACTGGTACATACATTACTTTTCCTTACTGATCCTAGTTTCATCCCATTAATATCCAGACTGCGCTCACTATTCTGCGGTGGAGTCACTGGTACATACATTACTTACCTGTACTGATCCTGAGTTTTCTCCCGATTATCCTCCAGAGCTGCACCACATTCTGCTGGTGCAGTCAAAACCCTTCCCCAGAAATCCCGGGCATATAACTTGTTCTTTTTTTTTTCTAAAATGTCTCCAGACCCCCCCAAAACCCGCTCTAAACGTTTTTTTTTTAAAAGAG
>JAODAL010042536.1:0-34704 GCA_025379985.1 Phyllomedusa bahiana | reverse complement strand
TTTTTAGGGAATCGTCACAAAAACGTTTGGGTGAAAAGAGGCCGAATTCGGCGGGGGTGGCTGTACCCCACCGCGGGCTAACATTTTCGGTTTTTCCCCCCCCCTTATCCCCTTGTGTTGAAATCATGGGGAAAGGGTGGGAGTGGGGCCCCGGGGTGGGGCGCCCCCTGGTGTCCTTTTTAAATTTTTGCCCCGTCAGGACAAACCGGGGAAGCCCCTCTCATTTGGGCAAAGGGGCCCTTTTGGTCCATGGACCCCGATATTGTGAGGCTGTGATGTTTTAAAGGGGCCGCTCTCACCACATTAATTAGAATTAAACTGATAGGTAAAGTTAAAAATACAAATATTCCCAAATTTTTCTTTGCGGGTTTTTAATTTGCTTCCCCTTTCAAAAGTAAAGAAATTTTCTTTAAAGGGGAACAAAAGGGGAAAACAGAATCCTGCTTATGTTTTCCTTGGTGGGATTCAAACCCAGGTCAACAGTGCTGCAAGTAGCAGTGCTAACGAGTGAGGTGCCCATACTAACCCTTGAGCCAATGTGCTGCCCATACTACCTCTGAGCCTTCTTGTTGTCCCATACTAACCAATGAGCCTTCGTGCTCCCCAAATTTAATCCCCTGAGCCGCTATTTGGCCTCCCCCCCAAACTAACCCCTGCCAAACCCCCGGGTGCTCCCATACTAACCCCTGTTCCACCGTCCCTGGGGCCCCATATTTAAAACCCCTGTTCCCACCGTGCTCCCCAACAAACCCCCCTGAGTCAACCCCCCCCCAAAAAAAAAAAAAAAAAAAATAAACCACTGAGCCACCGGTTTGGCCCTTTTAACTAACCACTGGGGCCCCCGGGTGCGGGGCCCTCATACAAAAACCACTGATTCCCCGTGCTGCCCAAACAAAACCCCTGACCCAAACCATCTGCCCATACTAACCCCAGAGCCACCGTGCTGCCCATACTAACCCCTGAGCCCCGTGCTCCCATTTTAAACCCCCTGAGCCCCGTCCCTGCCCCAACTAACCACTGCCCCCCACCGGGCCCTTGCCCCATACAAAAAAAACCAACCCTGAGCCCCCGGGTGCTGGCCCATACAAACCCCACTGAGGCACCGTGCTCCCCTTACAAACCCCCTGAGCCACCGTGCGGGCCCATACAAAAACCCCTGGCCACCGTCCCTAACCATACCTAACCCCGGAGCCCCCCCGTCCGGGGCCCCATACAAACCACTGAGCCCACCAGGGCTGCCCATACAACCCCGGGGCCCCTCCATGCTGCCCAACTAACCACTGAGCCACCGTGATGCCCATACTAACATTGGGGCCACCGGCAAAACCTTTCAAACCCCCTTTGGGGCCCCCGTGCTGCCCCATACAAACCCACTGAGCCAAACCGTCCCCTTTCCCCATACAAACCACTGAGCCACCCTTGCTGCCCAAAACTAACCACGGGCCCACCGTGCTGCCCAACAATAAACCACTTGACCACCGTCTGCCCATACTAACCACGAGGAAACCCGGGCGCCATACTAACCCCTGAGCCACCGTGCTGCCCATATTTAACCCCCTGGGGCCACCATCCCCTCCCTAAACAAACCCCTGAGCCACTGGGGCGCCCATACAAAACCCGAGCCACCGTCGCCCAACGGACCCCCAAAAGCCCCCCCGTCCCTGCCCATACAAACCCGGGCTGGGGCCAAACCGTGTTTTCCCATACTAACCCCTGAAAACCGTGCCCCCCCATACAAACCCCTGAGCCACCATGCTCCTAACAAACCCCCTGACCACCATGTTTGCCCATACAAACCCCCTTTGACCACCGGGCCGCCCAAAACAACCCCTGAGCCCCCCTGCTGCCTATATTTAACCCCCCTGAGCCCCCGTGCTCCCTTACAAAAACCACTGACCCACCAAGCTGCCCATACAAACCCCCTTTGGGGCCCACCTTGCGGGCCCAACTAACCCCTGAGTCACCCATGCTGCCCTTTACTAAAACCCTGAGCCACCATCATGCCCATACTAAACCACTGTGCCCCCGCGCTCCCCATACAAAACCCGAGCCACCGTGCTGCCTCCCACAACCACTGAGCCCCCCGGGTGCGCCCATACTAACCACTGACCCCCCCGTGTTTGCCCATACTAATACTGGCCACCGTGCTGCCCATAAAAATTTCACTGAGCCACCGTGCGGCCCATACAAACCACACGAGGCCCCGGGTGCGCCCATACTAACCATAAAACCCAAACCGGCGCCCATATTTAACCCCTAAACCCCCCGGGGCCTGCCTAGTACTAACCCCTGACCCAAACCGGGGCTGCCCGTAACTAACCATTTGACCACCGTGCTGCCCGTACTAGCCCCTGAGCCACCGTGCTCCCCCGTACAACCACTGAGCCACCGTGCTGCCCATCTAACCCCTGGGGCCACCTTTCTGCCCATACAAACCAGGGGAGCCAAAGTTCCCCAAAACAAACCCCCTTGACCCCCCGGGCTGCCCATTATTTAACTACGACCCACCGGCTGCCCATACAAACCCACTGAGCCACCGGCTCCCCAAAACCCCAAACCTGAGCCACCGTCTGCCCATACAAACCCAAATGACCACCTTTGCTCCCTTTTCCCCTTACCCCTGGGGCCACCATGCGGGCCCAACAAACCCCCTTTGAGCCCCCGTCCCTGCCCATACAAACCCCCTGACCCAAAACCTTTGCTCCCCCTACTAACCACTGACCCCCACCGTTTTGCCCATATTTACCACTGATTCCCCGTGCTGCCCATTCAAACCACTAAACCCCCCCCAACCGTGCTGCCCATACTAACCCCTGACCCAAACCCGTGTTTGCCCATAATAACCCCTGTGTCAACCGCGGGGCCCATACAACCCCTGAGCCACCAGCCCCCAAATATAACCACTGGTAAAAAGCGCTGCCCATAAAACCCCTGAGCCACCGTGCTCCCCCAAAACAAACCCACTGACCACCGTGCTGCCCATACTAACCACGGGACCCTCCGTCCTGCCCCATACAAAACCACGGGCCCCGTGCTCCCCCATACAAACCCTGCCCCCGTGCTCCCGTACTAACCACTGAGCCACCGTGCTGCCCAAAACAAACCCATGAGCCACCCGTGCTCCCAAACTAACCATTTGGGGCCCCAGTGCGGCCCAAAAAAAACCCCTGGCCCCCGTGCTGCCCAAACAAACCCCCGGGAGCCACCGTGCTCCCCATACTAACCCCCAGGGGGCCACCAAAGTTTCCCCTTTACTTACCACTGAGCCACCGTGGGCCCATACAAACCCCCTGAGCCCCCCCGTGCTCCCAAATACAAAACCCCGACCACCGTGCTGCTCATACTAACCCTAAAGGCACCGTGCTCCCCAAATACTAACCTGAGCCCACTTTTGCCCCCCTACAAAACCCCTGACCCCCTTGCGGGCCCCATACAAACCCCCCTTAGCCACCGTGCCCCCGTACAAACCATTTGACCCAAACCGTGCTGCCCGTAAAAAACCCCGGGCCCCAAACCGTGCGGGCCCGAACTAACCATTTGAGCACCATGCGGCCCATACAAAACCCCCTGACCCCACCGTGTGCCCCATACTAACCCTAAACCCACAGTGTTTGCCCTACAAACCCCCCTAGCCCCCGGGGGGGTGCCCATACTAACTACTAAACCCACCGGCTCCCCAAATACAAACCACGGGTTCAACGCGCTCCCATACTAACCCCTACCCCACCGTGCTGCCCATACAAACCCCTGACCCAAACCGTGCTGCCCAAAACTAACCACTGACCCCGTCCTGCCCAAACTAACCACGGGTTGGCCCCCCTGTGCTGCCCATACTAACCCCTGGGCCCCCGGCCCGCCCCAAAACAAAACCACTGGGTCAAGGGCGCTGCCCATACTAACCCCCTAAAACCACCGGGGCTGCCCATACCCCCCCCCATTTTGAGCCACCGTGCCCCCCCATACTAACCACTGGGGCCTCCGCCTGCCCATACAACCCCCCGTCCCCACTTTTGTGGCCCATACAAAACCCCCTGAGCCCGGTGCTGCACATCCCTAAACCCCTGAGCCACCATGCGCCCCTGACAACCCCCTTTAAACCCCCGGGGGCCGGGCCCATACTAACCACTGACCACCGTGGCTCCCCTTTGGACTTCCCAACTGAGTCCCCGGGTGCGCTAAATACTAACCACTGAGCCACCGTGCGGCCCATACAAACCACAGAGCCCCGTTTTCCCCCATATTTAAACCCCCTGGGGCCACCATGCTGCCCATACAAACCCCCTGACCCACCGTGCGGGGGCCCATACTAACCCCTTTGACCCCACCTTTCGGGCCCATACTAACCCCTGACCCAAACCGTGCTCCCCCTTTCTAACCACTGAGCCACCATGGCTCCCATCAAAACCCCCGAGAACCCCCGTGCGCCCCATACTAACCCCGGGACCCAAAGGGGGTGCTGCCCATACAACCACGGGAGCCCCCGGGTCTGCCCTTTAACAAACCCAAATGACCCACCGGGGGCTCCCCTTTACTAACCCCTGAGCCCCCAGGGCGGCCCCCAAAACAACCCCCCGAGCCCCCCGGCTGCCCAACAAACCCCCCTGACCACCGTGCTGCCCATACTAACCATTTGACCCCACCTTTGCTGCCCATACTAACCCCTGACCCCCCGTGCGCCCCATATTTAAAAAACCCCCTGACCACCGTGCTCCCCAAAACTAACCACTGAGCCACCTGCTTTCCCATGCAAACCCCTGAGCCACCGGCGGGCCCAAAAAAACCCCCTGACCCCCATGCCCCCCTACTAACCACTGAGCCACCTGCTGCCCACCAAACCCCACTGAGCCCCCGTGCTGCCCATACAACCCACGGGAGCCTCCTTGCTCCCATACTAACCTCTGACCCAAACCGTGCTGCCCAACTAACCACTGTGCCACCGTCCCTTTGCCTTTACAGGGGGGGGACATGCAAACTTCTTGCAGATGTTGTTTCCCCAGATTGGGGTTTTCTAAAATTCATAAAGGGGAAAAAGGGTGAAGTTTCCTGTATTTAATTTTTTTTTTTTTTTAAAAAGCTAATGCCCTGAATGTAAGGATTATAAAAAGGGACTGACCACACAGAGTACAGTGCAGTCCAATGTGTCATGGCATCTAAATGAGTTGTTGCACTTTGAAGGCTTCCATTGCTGCCAAGTTACTGCTCCCAGTACTTCCTGCCTTTTGCAGGAAGTATGGGGGTTTGCCCCAAACCTTTGGGTACCCCCAATCTGTGTTTTATATATATAAAAATTCCAAAGGATGTACAAGGGATTGTCCCCCACTCCCCCTTCCCCTCTGGGAAGACTAAAAAAGGAAAAGTTAAAAAAAAAAAGGTTTTAAAAATATTTTAAAAAAATATTAAAAGTTCAAATCCTCCCTTTTTGTCATTTTACAAATAAAAAAAACCCAAACTTTACACATAATTGGTTTCGCCGCGTCCTCAACAATCAGATTAATTAAAATGCAACATAATTTATCCCGGACACTGAAGACCGTAGAATCGTTCCGACCTGCAGAATACAGAGAACACCTCCTGTCTCTTCCCTCCTTCCCTGTAGACTGTATGCCCTCGCTTGCAGGGCCCTCTCTCCCTCTGTACCTGTTGTTAGTTACTTGTTTGACCAGTGTTATTTATGCAACCACCTCGAATGTCCAGCACCCGGGAACCAAAGCTCTAAAATAAATAATAATAATAAATTTTTTTTACTAAACATGAAACTTCATTTGAACTGAACCAAGCAAACATGGCGCTAGGACGATGTTTAAACTCAGAATATTTTTTTCAGTTTCCCAGTACATTACATTGTCCGGTCATTGTCATATGGAGATGGAAAAAAAATAAAGTTATGGCTCTCGGAAGGTGGAGACAAAAAAACCCCTAAAATTAAAAATCCTAAAACTGCTGTCCTTAAAGGGGTCGTCTCACTCCAGGGGTCGCTGCTGCTTTTTATGTTTAAGATCTTGCAAAAACAAGTCACTTTGCAATATGTGTCCATTAACAGTGTCCTACCTATTTCTAGATATCCCCTCTTGTATGGGCTGCATCAGCTCCTCAGGTCACTATAGCTACAGACCTGTTCTATCTCTCCTTATAGGCTGCCAGCACTGGTCACTATAGCTACAGACCTGTTTGATCTCTCCTGATAGGCTGCCAGCACTGATTGCTATAGGTACAGACCTGTGTGATTTCTCTTGATAGGCTGCCAGCGCTGGTCACTTTAGCTGCAGACCTGTGACTCTCCTGATAGGTGCTAGCACATGGTCGCTATGCTACAGACCTGTGTGATCTCTCCTGATAGGCTGCCAGCACTGGTCACTATAGCTACAGACCTGTTCGAGTCTCTCTGTGATAGGCTGCCAGCCTGGTCACTATAGCTACAGACCTGTTAGTCTCTTCTGATAGGCTGTAAGCACTGTTGTATAGCTTCAGACTGTTCAGTCTCCTGATAGGCGTAGATGTTGCTTAGCTACAGACCTGTTCTATCTCTCCTGATAGGCTGCCAGCACTGGTCGCTATAGCTACAGACCTGTGTGATCTCTCCTGATAGGCTGCCAGCACTGGTCACTATAGCTACAGACCTGTTCAGTCTCTTCTGATAGGCTGCCAGCACTGGTCACTATAGCTACAGACCTGTTCAGTCTCTTCTGATAGGCTGTAAGCACTGGTTGCTATAGCTACAGACCTGTGTGATCTCTCCTGACAGGCTGCCAGCACTGGTCGCTATAGCTACAGACCTGTTTGCACTCTCCTGATAGGCTTCCAGCACTGGTTGCTATAGCTACAGACCTGGCTTCTACTGCAGCCTAGTAAAAGTCAATAAATCTGCCCCTGAATTCAAAGTGAAACCAAGAAAACAGGACTGAGATGCGATGAATCAATGAAGTGAGACAACCCCTTTAAGGAGTAAATAGGGACAGGGGGTTTGTAGTCAGTGGGGAGACTGGTTGGACGCCATTGGCATCCAGTATGAATGGTGTTGCATTTTGTTGTTGCAATTTTATCAAAAACTGGATTCAGACTCTGCTTATTTTGGAGAAATTTAGGGCCACGTGTGACCCTCAGACAACCAGTGATGGAGGTGTGGAGCATGGTACGGGCAGTGCGTTATCTCAATTAGGGTCAGTCACTGCAATAGAGGGGCACATGAGAGATCAGCATGAGAACTGGTTCATAGCCTGGAGCCCCGGCAGGGAGACATGGGAACGCCGGTTATATGGAGAGCAGGCGGGTCCTGTCTATAACACAAGGCTTGGGTCTTATTTTTCTAGTACTTTTGGCCCCAACCTGAGGGTCTGAGCCTGGAGCCCGGTATCTGGGTCACGTCCGGGCCCGGTCAGGACGGGCGCTGTAGTCACGGCTCTGGTTTCCTCCCTGTATTCGCCTGTTTACGCTTTTTTCCCTGTAAATCCTCGGATGAGCCTGAACACAGCTCTAAATATTTCAGGCTTCTGCCAAAAGTGTTGGAGCTTAATTAGATTATGATATTTCAAAGCTCGCCCAGTTGTTGTAATTTGTTTATGATACAGAGCTGCTCTTTGATCATGCAAGCTCATTTTTATGGAAACCATGTTAGTGAGCGCAGGGTAAGAAATTAAGTGCATTGAGTTGGTGGTAGGAAAATACAGGAAATTAAGCACTGCTTAAAACGAGCTTATAAATAATAAATAGGGCCGTGTCTAGCTCAGGAAGATTTAAGAAAATATTTTGTCTTTTACATCAGCCCCGGTTCATCAGTATGCAGATTACCCTATATTATTTCCTCTGATGTCTCGCGCCGGATGTGCTATTCTATAGGCTCTATAGGTGCAATCACAAAGGCTGCGGTGCCCTTCAGTAAAATGCTGGAGCTGCAGCCACTGGTTGGGGAGCTCCGTATAGCGGTGCTGGAGTGGCGGGAGGCGGGGGGGGGCCTCCATAGAGTCACTGAGGGAATATAGAACACAGCAGTGCAGGAAACCAGCAGCGCAGGGGGTTGCGGTTGTCTTCCGACCCATTGAACTGTTCTTCATTTTTAAAGGGGTTTTGCCACAAAGTAAAAATGACTTGAGAAGCTTGCAAATGAAATAACAAACATTTTCACCATTCATTATTATTAAAAATTCTGCTCCCTTAGTGACCCATTGTTTGCAGCTCGTCTCCAGGGGATACGACCAGTGATGAGAGCTCCTCAGTCTTGGTCGCACATGCTCAGACATCACCTCTTCTCTCAGGCAGCTACTGAGTGTTCAAACTCCAGGTGCTTTCACTCTACTCCTATCTTCTGTACTCCTTAGTAATCACAAACACTCACTGCAGAGCGAGTGTTCAACCCCAGGTGCTGTCATACTACTCCTGTCCTCTGTACTCCTTAGTAATCACACACACTCACTGCAGAGCGAGTGTTCAACCCCAGGTGCTGTCATACTACTCCTGTCCTCTGTGCTCCTTAGTAATCACACACACTCACTGCTGAGCGAGTGTTCAACCCCAGATGCTGTCATACTACTCCTGTCCTCTGTACTCCTTAGTAATCACACACACTCACTACTGAGCGAGTGTTCAACCCCAGGTGCTGTCACTCTACTCCCGTCCTCTGTGCTCCTTAGTAATTAGTCAAACAGTGCAAATAAATAAAAAAGAAACCTCATTGAGGTCTGTGCATAGACAAAGACAAAAAAAAACAACACAGGTTTGGTTCCTGCAGGGGCCTGATCCTAGGACCCTTGTGCCTGGAGGCAAAAACATTATCTCTCAGATACTCACAATGCTTTACTTAAACAGACCTTTCTTTGACTGCAGAGAGGAAAGGCCTGGTGATGTCATCCTGCTTGGTCACATGATCTGCAATTCAAACAAATCACACACGCCCCCTTCTGAGCACACAGAGCTGAAGAGCTGGATGCAGGAGGTATGAGATGAGATTGTGGCAAAACCCCTTTACAGCCACAAACTTCAATGGATTTTATTGATATTTTATGTGATTGAGCAACAGAAAGGAGCACGTATCTGTGAAGTGGGAAGAAAATAATGTGTGCTTTTCCAAATATTTGCTAAGTATAAAAAACTGTGCAGCATGCAAATGTATTCAGCCCCCTGTACTCCAATCCCCCTAAATAAAATCCAGTAACAAACTGCTTTTAGAGGTCCCCGCAATTGTAAATAGAGGACATCTGTGTGTGACTTATTCTCAGTATAACTAACACTATTTTGTGAAGGTCTCAGAGGTTAATTAGAGAATATTAGTGAACAATCAGCATTGTGATAACTAAGGAGCACACCAGACAGCTGCAAGTTGTGGCACAGTGTATTGCAGGGTTAGGTTTTTTTTGTTGTTGTTTTTAAATAGCTCTTAACATTTCACACCACTGTTCAGTTCATCATCTGCAAATGGAAGGAGTATGGCACAACTGCTAACCTTCCAAACCAAAAGTGACCAACCAGACAGAGAGCACTAATTAGAGAAACAGCGAAGAGGCCCAAGGTCACGCTACAGAGATCCACAGCCCCAAGGGGAGAATTTGTACAGAGGACGACTATTAGTCATGTTTTCCACAAATCCTGACCTTTATGGTAAAGGGGCAAGAAGAAAGCCCTTTGTGAAAACCATAAGTCGTCCCATCTCTAGAAAGCTCTATAGGGGCCAAAGCAAGGATATGGAAGACCGGGCCAAAGCAAGGATGTGGAAGAAAGGGCCAAAGCAAGGATGTGGAAGTTGAGGCCAAAGCAAGGATGTGGAAGACGGGGCCAAAGCAAGGATGTGGAAGACGGGGCCAAAGCAAGGATGTGGAAGACGGGGCCAAAGCAAGGATGTGGAAGACGGGGCCAAAGCAAGGATGTGGAAGACGGGGCCAAAGCAAAGATGTGGAAGACGAGGCCACAGCAAGTATGTGGAAGATGGGGCCAAAGCAAAGATGTGGAAGACGAGGCCACAGCAAGGATGTGGAAGACGAAGACGGGGCCAAAGCAAGGATGTGGAAGATGGGGTGAAAGCAAGGATGTGGAAGACCGGGCCAAAGCAAGGATGTGGAAGATAGGGCCAAAGCAAGGATGTGGAAGTTGAGGCCAAAGCAAGAATGTGTAAGACGGGGCCACAGGAAGGATCTGTAAGATGGGGCCAAAGCAAGGATGTGGAAGACGGGGCCAAAGCAAGGATGTGGAAGATGGGGCCAAAGCAAGGATGTGGAAGACGAGGCCAAAGCAAGGATGTGGAAGACGGGGCCAAAGCAAGGATGTGGAAGACGGGGCCACAGCAAGGATGTGGAAGACGGGGCCAAAGCAAGGATATGGAAGATGGGGCCAAAGCAAGGATATGGAAGACGGGGCCAAAGCAAGGATGTGGAAGATGGGGCCAAAGCAAGGATATGGAAGATGGGGCCAAAGCAAGGATATGGAAGATGGGGCCAAAGTAAGGATGTGGAAGACGAAGCCAAAGCAAGGATGTGGAAGATAGGGCCAAAGCAAGGATGTGGAAGACGGGGCCACACGAATGATGTGTAATAAGTGGCCAAAGCAAGGATGTGGAAGACGAGGCCAAAGCAAGGATGTGGAAGACGGGGCCACAGCAAGGATGTGAAAGATGGAGCCAAAGCAAAGATGTGGAAGATGGGGCCAAAGCAAGGATGTGGAAGATGGGGCCAATCAAGGATGTGGAAAAAGGGGCGAAAGCAAGGATGTAGAAGACGGGGCCAAAGCAAGGATGTGGAAGACGGGGCCAAAGCAAGGATGTGGAAGATGGAGCCAAAGCAAGGATGTGGAAGACGAAGACGGGGCCAAAGCAAAGATGTGGAAGACGAAGACGGGGCCAAAGCAAAGATGTGGAAGACGAGGCCACAGCAAGGATATGGAAGACGAAGACGGGGCCAAAGCAAAGATGTGGAAGACGAGGCCACAGCAAGGATATGGAAGATGGAGCCAAAGCAAGGATGTGGAAGATGGGGCGACAGCAAGGATGTGGAAGACCGGGCCAAAGCAAGGATGTGGAAGACGGGGCCAAAGCAAGGATGTGGAAGATGTGGCCAAAGCAAGAATGTGGAAGACGGGGCCACAGGAAGGATCTGGAAGATGGGGCCAAAGCAAGGATGTGGAAGACGGGGCCACAGCAAGGATCTGTAAGATGGGGCCAAAGCAAGGATGTGGAAGACGGGGCCAAAGCAAGGATGTGGAAGATGGGGCCAAAGCAAGGATGTGGAAGACCGGGCCAAAGCAAGGATGTGGAAGACGGGGCCAAAGAAAGGATGTGGAAGATGGGGCCAAAGCAAGGAAGTGGAAGATGGGGCCAAAGCAAGGATGTGGAAGACGGGGCCACAGCAGCGATGTGGAAAAAGGGGTCAAAGCAAGGATGTGGAAGATGGGGCCAAAGCAAGGATATGGAAGACGGGGCCAAAGCAAGGATGTGGAAGACGGGGCCACAGCAAGGATGTGGAAAAAGGGGCCAGAGCAAGGATGTGGAAGACGAGGCCAAAGCAAGGATGTGGAAGACGCTGCCAATTCTAGGATGTGGATGACGGGGCCAAAGCAAGGATTTGGAAGATGGGGCCAAAGCAAGGATGTGAAAGACGGGGCCACAGCAAGGATGTGAAAGACGGGGCCAAACAAGAATGTGGAAGATGGGGCCAAAGCAAAGATGTGGAAGATGGGGCCAAAGCAAAGATGTGGAAGATGGGGCCAAAGCAAGGATGTGAAAGACGGGGCCACAGCAAGGATGTGAAAGACGGGGCCAAACAAGAATGTGGAAGACGGGGCCACAGCAAGGTTGTGGAAGATGGGGCCAAAGCAAAGATGTGGAAGATGGGGCCAAAGCAAGGATGTGGAAGATGGGGCCAATCAAGGATGTAGAAGACGGGGCCAAAGCATGGATATGGAAGACAGGGCCAAAGTAAGGATGTGGAAGACGGGGCCAAACAAGAATGTGGAAGACGGGGCCACAGCAAGGATGTGGAAGACGAAGACGGGGCCAAAGCAAAGATGTGGAAGACGGGGCCAAAGCAAAGATGTGGAAGACGAGGCCACAGCAACGATATGGATGACTGGGGCAAAGCCAGGATGTGGACGATGGGGCGAAAGCAAGGATGTGGAAGACCGGGCCAAAGCAAGGATGTGGAAGATGGGGCCAAAGCAAGGATGTGGAAGACCGGGCCAAAGCAAGGATGTGGAAGATGAGGCCAAAGCAAGGATGTGGAAGACCGGGCCAAAGCAAGGATGTGGAAGATGGGGCCAAAGCAAGGATGTGGAAGACCGGGCCAAAGCAAGGATGTGGAAGATGGGGCCAAAGCAAGGATGTGGAAGATGAGGCCAAAGCAAGAATGTGTAAGACGGGGCCACAGGAAGGATCTGTAAGATGGGGCCAAAGCAAGGATGTGGAAGACGGGGCCACAGCAAGGATCTGTAAGATGGGGCCAAAGCAAGGATGTGGAAGACGGGGCCAAAGCAAGGATGTGGAAGATGGGGCCAAAGCAAGGATGTGGAAGAAGGGGCCAAAGCAAGGATGTGGAAGACGGGGCCAAAGCAAGGATGTGGAAGACGGGGCCACAGCAGCGATGTGGAAGAAGGGGTCAAAGCAAGGATGTGGAAGATGGGGCCAAAGCAAGGATGTGGAAGACGGGGCCAAAGCAAGGATGTGGAAGATGGGGCCAATCAAGGATGTCGAAGACGGGGCCAAAGGAAGGATGTGGAAAAAGGGGCCAAAGCAAGGATGTGGAAGACGAGGCCAACGCAAGGATGTGGAAGACGGGGCCAAAGCAAGGAAGTGGAAGATGGGGCCAAAGCAAGGATGTGGAAGACGGGGCCACAGCAAGGATGTGAAAGACGGGGCCACAGCAGCGATGTGGAAAAAGGGGTCAAAGCAAGGATGTGGAAGACGGGGCCAAAGCAAGGATGTGGAAGACGAGGTCAAAGCAAGGAAGTGGAAGATGGGGCCAATCAAGGATGTGGAAAAAGGGGCCAAAGCAAGGATGTGAAAAAAGGGGCCAAAGCAAGGATGTGGAAAAAGGGGTCAAAGCAAGGATGTGGAAAAAGGGGCCAAAGCAAGGATGTGGAAGACGGGGCCAAAGCAAGGAAGTGGAAGATGGGGCCAAAGCAAAGATGTGGAAGATGGGGCCAAAGCAAGGATGTGGAAGATGGGGCTAAAGCAAGGATGTGAAAGATGGGGCCACAGCAAGGTGTGGCCTGGTGTGATGTCATGTGTTTTGGCACAGTTAGAGGTGTGGCCTGGTGTGATGTCATGTGTTTGGGCATGCTTAGAGGCGTGTCATGGTGTGATGTCATATGTGTGGGCATGCTTAGAAGTGAGGGCTGGTATGATGTCATGTGTTTGGGAATGCTTAGAGGCGTGGTCTGCTTTGATGTCATGTGTGTGGGCATGCTTAGATGCGTGGTCTAGTGTGAATTCATGTGTGTGGGCATGCTTAGAAGTGAGGGCTGGTATGATGTCATGTGTGTGGGCATGCTTAGAGGCGTGGTCTAGTGTGATGTCATGTGTTTGTGCATGCTTAGAGGCGTGGCCTTCTGTGATGTCATGTGTGTGGGCATGCTTAGAGGCATGGTCTGGTGTGATATCATGTGCCTGGTTAGGGCCTGGTGAACTGCTTTGAAGAAGGGCCAAAAATGTTGTTGAGGGTGGGTCAATATAGCAAACTTGCCAATCTTCACAGGACTGTTCTCACCATAGACATTGATGGCATATCAATAAAATTGCCATAAAAGTTTCATAGCTGCGGGTCCCCCCTCTGGTACTTACAGTGATTGTAGCTGAAATACTCTATGTGAACATTGCAGAAGGCTACAGAGCTCTAAAGGGTTCAAGTTTGTCAGTAAGAATCATAATCAACTCTTTGTGCTGCTGATAAGACACAGCAGAGAGTGACATCACCATCCCAAACACTGAGCAGAGAGAGGTGGTGGGTAACATAGGGAAGCTTGTTTACACAAGCAGGAGATAAAAACTACTCTAACTCTGAAACAAAGCAAAATCAGAACAGCAATGTATTTGGTAATTGTCTATATTTACCTTTGCTACTTGTGTAAAGCCAATCAATGAGGCGAGAGCCCCCTTTCAGCCCCTGATAAAATCTATGCTATTATAAATATCTAAGGGGGAAGATGCTGCTGGGTTGGGGTTTATAGTACAGACGCCGTTCACTGCATGTTGATAAAGCTATTTTTTCTGTAGAGTGAAGTTTTTTTCTACAAAAATCAAACCTTCTCTATAGAACATTTTTGCTCACAGGAACCATTCAGGAGACCAGAGAAGGAAATCAAATTTTACACCGTGAACCACTAAAGCATATAACAGTGTGCTGGAGAGATATTACAGCGCCCCTCCAGCCAAAAAGAGAACCCGCCTCAGCTCCTGACTCCCCCATGTAGACTCTCTCCGTGTCCCAGATTCCCCGTCTCTTGTATGGAATTGACCCCTCTCAGCCCTGGTAGCCATATGAGGGGTCATTTCTAGTCTCCCGGTCACTCAGCGGCTCCTCCTTATCACGGCTCTCCCTGGCGGTCACACTTCTCTTCCTGCGCTATTGTCTCTATCAACGAGACCAACATCATGCCGGAAACCCGACGACTTTTTGGATGCTCAGAGAGGGACACTTGTGGTTCCTTGAACGAAATATGGAATTCTTTTCTTGTGTAACTTTACACTCCAAAGATTTTTATTTACAAATAAGTATAAAATCATCCAAATAGAGACATTGTTATGATCCAAGTTGCAACAATGTATCACATCACATATAAATTGTAGCCTAATAGACAGTTAGGGCATGTCCCCACGGCAAGGGTTTTCGGCCGGTTTGCGTTTTTTCAGACCGCCTGAAAAACCGGCCGAAAATGAGCACAATGGTGCTCTATGGAAAACCCGTGCAGCAGTCCCCACTCCCATGACACAGGTTTTGCCGTCGGACGTTTCGCCACGTGCTCGGTCCGGCGGCAAACAGTCGAAACACAATCTTCGTCCGGTTTCCGACGGAGATGTGCTTTCTCAATGGGAGGGTGCGGCGTTCATGACTCATTCGTCAGAGAGAAAATCCGTCCGTTCCCGCGGAAGGCCAGGGGTGGGGCTTTCTCGCTGCGGAGAAAAGCGTCCCCCGACAGTGGGCGGGCAAAAAACAATCGCGGCAAACCGGCCGGTATTTGTCCTGTGCCGTGTAAACGCGCCCTTAGGAACCAGTGGGCTGTAATGGAGCAAGTTCATACATTTACTGGGGAAGAGGGACATTTAAAGGGAGAATATCATCAAAATCTCTCTTTTCAGATACTGACAAGCAATAAACAACGGATAAGGATATATATTTTTTTTATTTGGTGTCATTTATTTTTTCTTTATACATAATCCTTTAAAGTTCCCCTATATAAATTACTCTCCCCGCATTCCCCTCTTTGAGCACTGATAGCAGCAGTGAGAGGATTGCTTGACTGTCTTTCTTGCTGGTTGGCTCTGGCCTAAGAGTTGTAAATATCTGTGGGTATGAAGAACCCCCCCACCCCCCCCACCCCTCACACACACACAGTGCAGAAAAATATTTCCCTATTTTCCTTTCATGTGTTGATCATGGTCTAGTATAATTTTATCTATCCCTGTGGAGAGACCCAATCATTGACATCATTTGGGTAATCGCCCCATCATCTCAACTTTATCTTGGCCTGTCCAGAAAACAATAGAGCAATCATTGTCATTATCTACTATTTATAATAAGACTACATAAAGTGAGATAAGCTCGCTCTGCTGATTATATCTTTTCATGTTTTGCTCTTGACATTGCCCTTCAAGTCCAATCTAATCTTTCTCTATCCCTATCTAAAGAACAATAGAGCAATCATTGTCATTAACTAGTATTTGTAATATTGGTTTTAACAAAAATATTCCTGTCTGATGGAAGTGTCCCTTTAAGGAGTAAAAAGGGACAGGAGGATTTAGGTTAAAAAAAAATAGGGGCTATCCTTCTTCTCATTGCCCAATCATCTTACCTTTATCTTGACCTGTCCAGAGAACAATAGAGCAATCGTTATCATTACCTACTATTTGTAATAAGACTACATAGAGATAAGCAGCAGCTGCAGTAAAGTGAGATAAGCTCGATCTGCTGATTCTATCGTTTCATGTTTTGCTCTTATGTATAATGCCTTTCCAAAGTCTTAATGTAAGTAATATTGTTTCTATTCCTATCTAAGGAACCAACTTAGACCCAATTCGTTGTCATTTCTAAACCCTTAGTATTATTGTTAATATTGGTTTCGAAACAAAATCATCATTTTAAAATCTATTTATGGGAGTGCCCCCCTTAAAGGAGTAATAGCGACAATGGTGATCAGGTGTGCGGTAAGGAAAAAAAATTTGGGTAAAAAATAGGGACTATCCCTCTTCTCCTTGCCCATCATATTACCTTTATCTTGGCCTGTCCAGAGAACAATAGAGCAATCATTGTCATTATCTACTATTTGTAATAAGACTACATAGAGATAAGCAGCAACTGTAGTAAAGTGAGATAAGCTCGATCTGCTGATTCTATCCTTTCATGTTTTGTTCTTTTTATTGCCCTGCAAGGCTAATATAATCTTTATCTATCCCTGTCTAAAGAACAATAGATAAATCATTTTAATTACCTACTATTTGTAATGATGGTTTTAACAAAAATATTACTGTCTGATGGAAAAAGGGACAGGAGGATTTAGGTAAAAAAAAAAATAAATAGGGACTATCCCTCTTCTCATTGCCCCATCATCTTACCTTTATCTTGACCTGTCCAGAGAACAATAGAGCAATCGTTATCATTACCTACTATTTGTAATAAGACTACATAGAGATAAGAAGCAGCTGCAGTAAAGTGAGGGAAACTCGCTCTGCTGATTCTATCTTTTCGTGTTTTGCTTTTGTCACTGCCTTCTAAGTCTAATCTAATCTTTATCTATCCCTGTCTAAAGAACAATAGAGCAATCATTGTCATTACCTTCTATTTGTAATAATGGTTTTAATAAAAATATTTCTGTCTAGTGGAAGTATCGCTTTAAGGAATAAAAAGTGAAAGGGGGACTTGGGTAAAAAAAAAAAAAAATAGGGACTTTCCCTCTTTTTACATTGCCCCATCATCTTACCTTTATCTTGGCCTGTCCAGGGAACAATAGAGCACTAATTGTAATTATACTACATAGAGATAAGCAGCAGCTGCAGTAAGGTGAGATAAGCTCACTCTGCTGTTTCTATCCTTTCATGTTTTGCTCTTGTAATTGCCCCTCAAATCTAATCTTTATCTATCCCTGTCTAAAGAACAATAGAGACATTATTTTTATTACCTAATATTTGTAATAATGGTTTTAATAAAAATATTCCTTTCTAATGGAAGTGTCTCTTTAAGGAGTAAAAAGGGACAGAGCAATTTGGGTACAAAAAAATAGAGACTATCCCATTAATTGTCATTACCTACTATTTGTAAATAGACTACATAGAGATAAGCAGCAGCTACAGTAAAGTGAGATGAGCTCACTCTGCTGATTCTATCCTTTCATGTTTTATCTATCCATGCCCAGAGAAAAATAGAGCAATCCTTGTCATTACCTACTATTTATAATGATAATACACAGAGATGAGCTGCAGCTGCAGAAAAGTGAGATTAGTCTACCCTGCCATTCAAGAGTTTTATCTTACAGCTAGAAAAGAATATTATCTAATACCTGGGATTGCATAGGACTGCAGAAATAAAATAAAAAAATTGCCAAACATTCTAAAACAAAACAAAAAAAAGTCTTCCCGTAATTTTGGTTTTAACAAAAAGTTTTTCTGATTGCAATGTCCCTTTCAAGGGGTCGTCTCACTACAAGGATCGCTGCTTCTTATGTTAAAGATCTTGCAAAAACAAGTCACTTTCCAATATGTGTCCATTACCAGTGTCCGACCTATTCCTAGATATCCCCTCTTGTATGGGCTGCATCAGCTCCTCAGGTCGCTATAGCTACAGACCTGTGTGATCTCTCAGGATAGGCTGCCAGCACTGGTTGCTATAGCTACAGACCTGTTCGATCTCTCCTGATAGGCTGCCAGCACTGGTCACTAGAGCTACAGACCTGTTCGTTCTCTCCTGATAGGCTGCCAGCGCTGGTCACTATAGCTACAGACCTGCTCTCTCTCTCTCCTGATAGGCTGCCAGCACTGGTTGCTATAGCTACAGACCTGTTCAATCTCTCCTGATAGGCTGCCAGCACTGGTCACTATAGCTACAGACCTGTTCACTCTCTCCTGATAGGCTGCCAGCACTGGTTGCTATAGCTACAGACCTGTTCAATCTCCCCTGATAGGCTGCCAGCACTGGTTGCTATAGCTACAGACCTGTTAGATCTCTCCTGATAGGCTGCCAGCACTGGTTACTATAGCTACAGACCTGTTCAATCTCTCCTGATAGGTGCCAGCTCTGGTCACTATAGCTACAGACCTTTTCAATCTCTGCTGATAGGCTTCCAGCACTTGTCCCTATAGCTACAGAACTGTTTGATCTCTCCTGATAGGCTTCCAGCACTTGTACCTATAGCTACAGACCTGTTCAATCTCTCCTGAAAGGCTGCCAGCACTGGTTGCTATAGCTACAGACCTTTTCAATCTCTGCTGATAGGCTTCCAGCACTTGTCCCTATAGCTACAGACCTGTGTGATCTCTCCTGATAGGCTGCCAGCACTGGTCGCTATAGCTACAGATCTGGCTTCTAATGCAGCCTAGGAGAAGCAGTAAACGCCTGAATTCAAATGATCCAAGGAAAACAGACAAATCATGTAGCGAAAACCCTTTTAGTGATATTTAGGTACAGGGGGTTTGTAGTTAGATGGGGGTTGGTTGGATGCCATTGGTGTCCGGTATAAATGGGTTTGAGCAATGGAACCCCCATTGCAGATGTGAACAGGGCCTTATGATGGTTTTGCAATTTCTCCAAAAACTGGATCAAGACTGCGGATTTTGGAGAACTTTAGGGCTACGTTACATGAAAAAACCTTTGAGATTCTTAGTTCACACGTTTTGATCAAAAAATGCTTAAGCCACCCCCGGCTACCAACGGGATCTCAAGGCGGGTGGTCCTACTCTGTCTTTACCTCTCACCAGAGTCAAATTCAGACTTCTCATTGGGCCAACCGACCTCCATAATCCAGAGAGAAAAATAAAAAAAAAAGCACCAACCTTGTACGCATACTTCACTGATATAACAAGCTATGGAGGTGGGCGGGGTGCAAGAAACCAAAATGGAGGCATCCCTTCCTCTCTCTATAAATTAAAAGCAATATATGCCAAATACAACGTATAGTTCGGCACAAAAAAAAAACATTTCTGAAAAACGTTAGTGCTACGAGTGACCCTCATGCTGGAGGTGTGGAGCGCGGTGCGGGCAGTGCGTTCTCTCAGTGGTCACTGTCCTGACCGCGCGGTTTCCTTCCGCTTCTCGTGCGCGCGGCGGTTCCTGCCTCCGTTAAGCAGCTGCTTTCAGTTACTCGGCGGGAGCCGTCGTCTCGGAGCCCGGAGTCATAACTCACATTAGAGGCCAGAAGGGCTTGTCATGTAGCAGCGACACTGACGCTGCAGCACTTCATCATGGAGCCGGTAAATCAGGTATTTGTGGGCCCAGATGCCAGCGCCGCTTGATCCCTCAGACACCGTAATAATCTGCTTCAGCTTTGATTGATTCCTGTACATCACCGCTCATCCGGCTGCCAGAAAATAAACCGCCCTCCTCCCTTCTTTATGGCTGTTTTTTCACGGAGGGCAATGGGGCAAAGGAAAGGCTTATCTGCCCAAAGAATCCCGAGGATTTCGTAGCTTGGGGTGAACTTTATCATGTGCGGCAGAAGCCGGAGGCCAATAAATCAAGGCGAGCGGGATTGAGTGCGCCATAAATACCTCAGCGCATATCTCTCACAAGAATGCAAGAATAATTCATAGAAATAGGCAAGGTAACTTTGCAGCAGAGAATTACAGCCCCTATAAAGCAGAGATGTGCCGCTCTATTACAGCTCCTCTGTGCTGCGCGTGCCCCCATGCACCGGGAACAAAAAAAAAATAAATTTCCAATAATATTTGGTTCTTTGCTACTGGAAAATATATCACCCCAGGAGCGCAGGGGCCCCAGAAGTGATGGCCGCTCTGCAGGCTATGTGTGCAAGCGAATGGGAGAAACCTATCCGACATTGATGTATAGGGGCGAGCGACCAAAACACACGGGCGATTCTCCTGGAGTCACACGATTGTTTTAGGGTGTCAGCCTGGGATTTAGTATTCCTAACTAAGTCACCATAATAGACTGGTTGCAAGTTGCAGGGCACTACCATTGACATCAGAGCCATCTTTTCCATTGGGCCCAATAGGCAGTTGCCCGAGGGCCCTTTCAAGCTTAGGAGCCCCAGGTGATGAATGTACGCCCTGATCTCTGGGTTGGTGCTAGTTTATTTTACTGTTTTTGTGTTCTAAGGTCCGGTAAACTGTGGAAAACCGTGGTGCAGCAGAGAATTACAGCCCCTATAAAGCAGAGATGTGCCGCTCTATTACAGCTCCTCTGTGCTGCGCGCGCCCCCCATGCACCGGGAACAAAAAAAAAAAACTTTCCAATAATATTTGGTTCTTTGCTACTGGAAAATATATCACCCCAGGAGCGCAGGGGCCCCAGAAGTGATGGCCGCTCTGCAGGCTATGTGTGCAAGCGAATGGGAGAAACCTATCCGACATTGATGTATAGGGGCGTGCGACCAAAACACACGGGCGATTCTCCTGGAGTCACACAATTGTTTTAGGGTGTCAGCCTTGGATGCTGTGGAGTTCCTCAGCTCTTTTCCCATAAGCCTTTGCTTTATGCAAAACAGTCAGTGAGGTCTGAATGGCAAGTAGACCCTTACACGGACCAATTTATTGGTTCCTCTCCTCAGGGAGAGATTTTTCCCCTTTCGAAGCCACTCCTGCCTCTCACCCAGCCAACCAGTAAATTCTACACTGCACTGACAAGGGGCAAGTACCCCGAAACAGTTGTCTGTAGTTAAACTTAACTGGTTTGGCTCAAATCCCTTTCACATTGCTAGGCTCCTGCGAGCTACATGTGAACTGAGGAGAACTACATCCAATAGAGGGCGCTGTGGAGCTTTTCAGCTCTCTTCCCATAAGCCTTTGCTTCATGCAAAACAGTCAGTGAGGTCTGAATGGCGCATAAATTCTCCCACCGACCAATTTATTGGTTCCTCTCCTCAAGGAGAGATCTTTCCCTTTCAAAGCCTTGGATTTAGTATTCCTAACTAAGTCACCAAAAGAAACAGACTGGTTGCAAGTTGCAGGGCACTACCATTGACGTCAGGGCCATATTTTCCATTGGGCACAATAGGCAGTTGCCCGGGGGCCCCTTCAAGTTTAGGGGCCCCAGGTGATGAATGTATGCCCTGATCTCTGAGTTGCTACTGTTTTTACTGTTTTTGTGTTCTAAGGTCAGGTAAACTGTGAAAAACCGTGGTGCAGCAGGAAGCCATTGGCTCCCTGTCCTGCCAATAGGTTTTGTAGGCTGCTGGCTGCCTGCAAGACTTCAGTAGCTTGTCCCGATGCATGTGCTGTGATGATACAGGTATTCTTGGGGTTGTTTAGGGACATGGCCTCCTATAGTGTCATGTTTAGGTGTAGCTCGATCCATGAACTGTTGTAATGTCATGTACTGCTTTGCTCAGGGGCTCATAATTCTGTTAAGACAGCTCTGATTGACGTCTATGCTGGCGACGATGCAACCAAAAATCCAGCATTGTTTGCATCCTATCTATTGGACACACTTGGCAATTCCTGAGGAGCCCCAGAAGCATTGAAGCATTGGGGCCCCAGGTGGTCAGAGTCCTGTGTATACTGCTTGTTTAATTGTATGTTCTCAGGATGCACAAACTGATAACACTCTATGAAGGAGCAGGGAGCCATCGGCTCCCCACGCCACCAATTGGTTTAGAGAAGCCTGCATGATGTGATAGGAGAGTCCTGTCCCAGGTGCACTGCTTATATGTTCTCAGGATGCAAAAAACTGATAAAAATCCATGACGGAACAGGGAGCCGTGGGCTCCTCACTCCACCAATTGGTCTAAAGCAGCCTGTGGCCTACAAGATATCATAGGAGAGTTCTGACTCAGGCATCATCTAAAGGATTCAATTGCTTTGCCCATAATAATGTTAAGATGCCCCTGACCGAGGTGTTGCAATGTGACTTGTGATCATCATGTTGCAACCAAAATCACTGTGTAACCCAGGCCCTATACACTCATCTCTCCTATACATGTGTGCGATGCCTGTAGGTATCAATTGGCATCAGCAATGTGTTGCACGCCCAGATTAAGGCTAAGGGCAGGTTCATTCCTACAGATAAGACTGGACCATTATTTAACAGACACCAATGGCGATGGAGTCACGGGGGGAACTATAACAGGATTTGGCAGGTTTTCCTTGCTGTGTCTGTCACTGAACAAATAGCACCGCATGCTGACGACACCTCCGATGAGGGTGAGAACAGACCCCTATTCATGAGCTATAGTCACTTCTACAAAAGAAATCTGCAACGTAACAGCAACATGTGAATATGCCCTTTACTGCATTGATCAGAATTAAAAAATCAAGCAAAAAAACCTTTCTGCAAGCAATCTGCAGCAACACGTGACCTCTTGTGATATATAACTTGTAACAAGATTTGTATTTCTTCCCTCTTTCAAGTCAATGGGAAAAATCTTCCACTAATTCATGGTCTTTCCATTACAGAAAGTGACGGGATGTAGATCTGAAAATCCGCAAGGCAGGTCATTTCCTGTGTGGGAAAAGCTTCCACGCCACATGCAGGAAATTCCTTAATAATCCATGCTTTTGCCTTGACCTGTATTCTGCTGTAGGTTTTTCCATCACAACATTTCCATTCTACTGGTGGCCCCACGACTCAAATTCACTGGTGACCCCAAGACTCAACTCCACTGGTGGGCCAGAAGACTCAACTTCACTGGTGGAGCCCAAGAATTAGCTCCAGTAATGGGCTCCAAGAATCACCTTCACTGGTGGCCCCAAGGATCATCTCCACTGGTGGCCCCAAGGATCATCTCCACTGGTGGCCCCAAGAATCATCTCCACTGGTGGCCACAAGAATCAAATCCAATGGTGGCCCCAAGAATCAAATCCACTGGTGGCCCCAAGAATCAAATCCAATGGTGGCCCCAAGAATCATCTCCACTGGTGGCCTCACGAATCATCTCCACTGGTGGCCTCGAGAATCATATCCCCTGGTGGCCTCAAGAATCATCTCCACTGGTGGCTCCAAGAATCACCTCTACTGGTGGGTCCCAAGAATCACCTCCACTGGTGGCCCCCAAGAATAATCTCCACTGGTGGGCCCCAAGAATCATCTCCACTGGTGGCCTCAAGAATCATCTCCACTGGTGGCCCCAAGAATCACCTCTACTGGTGGCCTCAAGAAACAGCTAAGCTGGGGGGCCCCGAGAATCAGCTCCATTGGTGGCCCCAAGAATCAACTGCACTGGTGGCCCCAAGAATCAACTCCACTGGTGGCCTCAAGAATCAGCTCCACTGGTGGGTCCCAAGAATCAGCTCCACTGGGGGGCCCCAAGAATCAACTCCACTGGTGGCCCAAGAATCACCTCTACTGCTGGCCTCAAGAATCAACTCCACTGGTGGCCCCAAGAATCATCTCCACTGGTGGGCCAAGAATCAACTCCACTGGTGGCCCAAGAATCATCTCCACTGGTGGCCTCAAGAATCATCTCCACTGGTGGAGCCCCAAGAATCATCTACACTGGTGGCTACAAGAATCATCTCCACTGGTGAACTCCAATAATCATCTCCACTGGGGAACTCCAATAATCATCTCCACTGGTGGGCCTCATTCCAACACTGATCCTCGGGTCATGGGGTCACAGATTTCCCAATGTCGCTCCTTCCTTGTATCTCTGACCTGTCAGATGATTATCTTTCCTGATTTTCTTTTAATGTTGTACATACTCTTTGTGACCTGCGATGTCGGGGTGAGCGCTGCGTCGGGGGCCGTACGGTCTGGTGACCTCCATGGCGGTGCCCCAGAATTAGTCACACAGCTCCTGGTGCCCCTCTCCTTGATGCATCAGAAATTATGGCGACATAAAGATCTTTAAGAAGTATAGAAATTAGCATTGTGTCTGCGATCGCAGCTCGTCAGCCGCGTCTCCGCGCTCCTCCACATCTTATCTGCATATCAAAAGATTTCAGTGTAATATATGTACAATGAGAAGCTGGCGGTATATGCGAAGGAGACCCCGGCACATCTATATAGGGCTGTATGGTATACAGGGGGGAAGGGCGCCGGGTGGGACTTGGGTCTCACACACGACCGAGCCGCATGCCGGAGGTCATATGGTGACAACTAGTGCAAGACCGGCTCTAGGAAGAAGCTGCTCCCTCTGCTCCCCATAAGTGTCCATCAGCCCGGTGTGCATGAAGATGGCTCTATACTTGTAGTGCCTGCCCTGGGGGCCCCTGGCTGTTCCTGCCCCCAAAGACCATTGGACTCTGTACCTATTCCCATAAGTGTGGCGACACTATGGAGGTCTCTGCCAGAGGAACTCATCAGGGTGAACTCACTGAGTCCTGGATGCAGGAATAGAACAAGTTATAGTAAGTAGGTTTCTGGGGAGGGATTCTTCATCCAGGGATCTATTCCCATCGCTGGACTAGAGTTGGGAAGGATTTTTTTTTTTCCTAAAATGAAGACAATTGGCTTCAACCTCATGTTTTTTTTTTCTTCTTCTGGATCCACACGGTAGGATAGTAAGGATAGTTTAGGATAGGATATCTGTCTTACAAACTGTAACGTGGTAGCACAGACCTGGAGACACCATCCTGTGGTCACCGATAGGGTCAGATACAGAGCTGGCAACCCCTCCCTTTCTCTCCTGTAGCAGATTACAGCAGTCAGGCTTCCAACAGCTGCTGTAACATGAAAATGTATGGGCAAAGCTGAAAAGGCCGGAGCGAGCAAGGCGACCCCCAAACATGGCTCAGTGACACCAGTTCTGTCAGGAGGAAGCGGCCAAAATTCCTACCAACTATTGTGAGAAGCTTGTGGAAGGATCCAGAACGTGTGACCCAAGTCCTACAGTTTAAGGACAAAGCCACCAAATACTAATGACATGGAGGAAACTTCTGACAGAAAGTAATAAAAATGCCTTAAAAATCCTCCCTCTCATTATTCTGCATTTGGGGAATAGAAATCATTTTGGTTCCTAATTGACCTAAAACGGGGAAGGTTTATTCTGATTTCATGTCAGAAACGTCTAAAACGCAATGACAATTGTAGGTTTTTTTTTTTACTAAAATGTTGCCTGGATCCCAAAATGGTGCAGATAGAAACATCACTTCAATCCACAAAAAAAAAGTCCTTACTTCACATATGGAATAACATAAAGGGTTATTTGTCGCAGAAAGTGGTGCTGCATGGCAAATAAAAAAAAAATAGAGGTTTTTTTTTTTTTGTTTAAATAATAAAACATAATGCAGTCCTGATCTCTCTGGTATCACGGAATTGTATCGACCTGCAAAATCCAGATAACATGTCATTTATACAAAGGAGGGAACGACATAAAAACTGAACCCTGCAAAAATGGTGCAATACCTTTTTTTTTTACATTCCACCCCAATCAGAATATTTTTGCAGTTTCCCAGTATATTCTATGATACGATCAATGACACCATCAGAAAATCCACCTTGTCCCACAAAGAAAAAGCCCTCCTATGTCTGTGTAAAAGGAAAAATGAAATAAGTTATGGCTCTGGGAAGATGAGGAGGAAACAAAAACATGAGTCAAAATATTATGACCCCTCTGTTTTTAAAAAAGTATTAAAACGTAACAAAAATCCCATAAATTCGGTGTCACCCGAATCGACCTGCAGAATCCAGAGAACACATTATTTACACCGAAGAGTGAACGTCAGGAAAACCAAACCTCTGCAAAAATGGCGCAATTACATTATGGTCACATTTCTCCCCACATAGAATTTGCATTGCATGGTGCGGTCATTATAAAGTACATTTTGTAGCTCTCCTATGTCTATGAAGAGGGGGAAAAAAAAAATAATGACTTTTGGGAAGGGGGGAGGAAATCCCAAAAAAAATTAAACCGGGTTTCGGGAAAAGGGATTAAAATTTTTTTAAATTTTTTAAAGAAATTTTGGGAAATTTTTTTTTAAAATACTAAAACATAATGAAAACAAAATATTTGCGGTCACAGAAATCGCACCAACCTGCAGAACCCCAGAAAAACCCCACTCATTTATAAAAAAAGTGAAAAACCAAAAAGGGGGTAGCAAAAAAGGGGTGGGGGGTTTAGCAGACACAAAAGGGCCCCACAGCCTAGGGGGCTCCTCTACTCCCTCCAAAAGGGGGGGCATTTGGGGAGGTCTGCCGTTGAGGTGGGTCCCCTGGTACGGTCCTCCATAAGAGGGGCACTTGGGGGGGTCTGCCTTTTAGGGGGGGGGTCCCCTTAGGTCCCCCCAAAATAAAGGGGGGCACTTGGGGGGGGAAATCCCTGGCCTGTTTGGGGGGTTGGGGGCCTTTGGGTTACCCCCCCATCCCATAAAAAGGGGGCATTTGGGGTCTGCCTTGAGGGGGGCCCCCTTACGGCCCCCCCATAAGAGGGGAACGGGGAGGTCTGGGGTTGGGGTTGGGGCCCCCTAAAGGGGGCCGGGGTCCCTTTTTCCCCCCCAAAAAAAGGGAGGGGTTTTTTTTTTTTTTTTGAATTTTTTTTTTGGAAAAGGTTTCCCCGGCTGTTGGGTTAGGCTGGGGTTCCCCCTGGCACCCCTCCCATAAGAGGGGGGGCCCTTTGGGGAGGGGCCCCCCTGGGGGGGGCCCGTTGGGGTTTGGGGCCCCGGAAACCGGCCCTCCATAAGAGGGGCACTTGGGAGGTCTGCCGTTGAGGTTGGGCCCCTGGCACGCCCTCCATAAGAGGGCACGGGGGAAGGTTTTTCCTTTGGGGTTGGGCCCGGGCCCCCTTTCCAAATAAAAAGGCAAAACTTGGGAGGTCTCCCAAATTAAAGGTTTGGGGCCCCTGATAGGTTCCTCCATAAGGGGGGCACTTGGGGGGGCCCCCTTGGGTTTCCCCGGGTTGTGTTGGGGGGTTAGGGGGGCCTTAATGAAAAAACAAATAAGGGTTTCACGGACACCTAGTTTTGGGGTAGGGGGGGTGAAAACCGGGGAAAAGGCAAAAAAGCCAAAATATAGAAAATTTATCAATCCACTGAAAACCCCTTTTTAAAATTTCACAAATTTATTTAACTTTAAAAAAGGGCTTAAAATTATAATGAAATTTAAAAAGAGGGGTTTCCCAAAAATTTATACACAAAATTAAACTAGCCCAAGTGCTTTACATGGGTATAAGTGAAGGGAAGTCTTTATAAAATATCCGCAGAGCAAAATAGTAAATCAACGTTTGGGCAAACCGCCTTTATAAAGAGAAAACAAAAATGTAAGAAAAAAACACAAAGTAAAACCCAAACCAGAAGTTAATGAAAGAATAAAAAAAAAAAAGAGGTATCCCAAAAAAAGGGGGAAAAAACATAAAAAAAAAGGGGGAAAAAAACAAAAACAAAAGAACAAAAAAATAAATGGGGTTATAAAAAAAGGGGCGATCTTACCTAATAATTTAATGAAATTTGGGCTAGTGTGAGGGCTATTTAAAGGAGAAAAAGTCCCCAAAATCAGGCTGTAAAAAAAATAATGGATACAGGTAAAAAATGGAAAAAAGGGCCAGTAAAAATTTATTTTAAAGGGGATAAAAGGGGGAAAACATACCAAATTTAAAATATCCATTGGGAGGCTGGGAAAAGAAACAAAAGGGAAAAAGGGGAAAGAGGGTAAGGGCAGGGTTTAAAAAGATGGGGAGGCGCCGGGGGGGAATAAAAATTCCCAGTAGGAAAGAAAACCCGGGGTTAAAGGGGGGGATGGGAAAACTGACGTCAGGGAGCAGTAAAACCCCGGTACTGAACAGGGAAGGGCGGGGCCCCAGAAAAATAAAAACGAAAGGCCGGGGAAAAGTCGCAAAAGCGCAAAAAGGGAAAAAGGGGGCCCAGAGCGGGCAATGGGAGCCCTGCCCCTCCCGGGGCAACCGGGGCATGGGCCGTAGAAACTAGGAGCGGAGAAAATCCCCGGCCCCGGGCCCAGATGTTGACAGTAGGGGGAAAAACTAGAATGCCAACAATACAAAACCCAAAAGGGGAGTAAGGAAAAGGAAATTTAAAATAAAAGGGGGAAAAAAAGGAAAGAGAGAAATTTAAAAGAGTGAAGATGACTGGCTGGTAACCCTTGGGAGGGGAGTAAGGGGGAAATGGGAAAAGGGGCGGGTAATAGGGGATAATAAAGGAAAGGGACCAAGGGGGGGAAAAGGAAAAGGAAAAAAAGGGAAAAAGACTACTTCCCCCCCCTTTCCCCTATTCCCCCTTCAGATTTAAAACCCTAAATTAAAACCCACCATCCTCGCTCCAGCCGGAGAAACCTTTTTTAAAACTTTAAACAAATCAAATTCCACTTTGATCCCCCAGGGGTAAACTCAAATATGGGTCTATTCTTTCCCCAAAATTTTAAACCAACAAAGCAAAAAAAAAATTTCTGTGGGGGGACGAATTATCATTAAGCCAGCCGACAAGGGCGGGCAAATTGTGATTTTTTGCCAAACGATTTTTTTAAGAGAGATCCGGGGACAATTTACCTGACTCACAAACCTACAAACCTATTGCCGAGACCCTCCAGTACAATAAAGTGAAACAAATAAAACCCAACAATACAACGTTTTTTAAATTTCAGCATTATTAAAATTGTAGTCCATTTCCTTAAATAAACCATCACCCCATCACACCTGTTTTTCTAATCCTGCCTAAAATCCAAAAAAACCCAGTCCACCCCCAGGACCCCCCAATAGTATTTCCAAGACTCCTATCCTCCCCCCTTTTTCCCATCCCCCCTTAAAAGGATTTTGATACCACTTGTGAGAACAACACCCACTTTTCTATTGGAAAACCAATGTTTTTCTGGGTAAAAAAAAATTTTTTCCCCTATAACCAAACCGAAACTTTTTAAAGTTAAAAGGGGGACTTTACAAGCCTGTATACCTCCTTTGGGACCACACTTTTGGGTATTAATTTCGGGTTGACAAAATTTTTTGGAAAATGCAAAATTTTCCCCCTGGAATCTAAGGTTTTGTCTGGACCTACTCTCTCTGATTCTCATTTTAAAATTTTTCCCCTTGGGAGATAAATTTCCCAATTTACAATGCAAGGTACCCGGGAATGGGGTACAACGTACCCCCCCCCCCCCCCCATCCCCAAAATATCTTCATGGCATCTTTGAACCCCAACCCCTTTTTTAACACCAACCCACCTTTTAAACAATATGCTAAAATTTGGGCCAGATACATCAATGCCCTTTTTTTGCATAGGGTTTCGGGCCCCCTTTACCTCCCCCTTTTAAACCCCCGTCCATGTTTACATAAATTTTCCAAACCCCCCCGGCCCCTCAATTCCCCATACACATATTTAACCCAAAACCAAATAAACTTCCTTGGACACGACTATTACCTCTGCCCTCACGGGGGTACCTTTTCCCCCCCACCCCCTTTTTTACAATAAAAACCCAAAACCAACCGTAACACCCTCCTTCACTATATGAGTAACCATGCTCCAAAAACCCAAAAAAGGGCCCCTTAAACCCAAAAATCAAAAATTCCCCCAGAATACATCTTTATATTTCCCGGGTTCCCACAAACACTTTCCCAACCCTCACAGAAATGACGACACGATTTTCTAAAACGGGGCTATCCAGGGAAATTTTACCCCCATTCTGTTAATCTCTTTCCACCAGGCCAACAGGACAGCCGCTAATCCTGATCCTAAAGCCCCACCATGACGCATTCCGCTCATTTTGAAATATCATCCTTTCACCACGAAGATTCACCAAATTGTACGACGACATTGGTCAATCCTAGGGCGATCCTATCCCCACATACACGGGTTCCAAGTGCCTCCCCTTCAATGCTTTAAGAGAGACAGGAATCTGCGAGATCACCTTGTGAAGGCAGCTTTTGGCACCTCTCAAAAAACCAACAGACAGATGACCCTCTCCAACCCCAGAAATGGTGCTTTTCCCTGTCTAGGATAAGCCCAGTGTTCTTCCGTGATCAAAGGTGATTTTTTTACCCATCCACATACTGGCCAAAGATATCCCATCAATGGTACCTTCACATGTCGTTCCAATTTTGTAATCTATCTCATTAAATACCCCTGCGGCCTAGGCTATGTAGGCCAGACTCCCAGACTCTTAAACATCGAATATCAAAACACAAGTCAACGATCCGATGTAAGAACACCTTACTCTCCCGTCCAGCACACTTTGTTAATTTCAACGACCAACCATCCCAACTACGGTTTCAAGTCATTCCGACCCCACGTCGTGGGGGTAACCGTATTGCCATGCTTCTTAAACGTGAACGATATTGGATTTATACTCTTAGGACCTTAGAATCGAACGGCTTGAACCACGAATTCGATATCCGCTACTAACCCCTTGTACTTTTCTCTATTACTTATATTCTTTCTGGTTACATACGTAATATGCTGTCTACGTATGCTCTCTTTATCGTGGTCTTTACAATACATTCTCATATAGAGGTCATATGAGGGTTATCATTAGTTTACGGCAATTGTGGATTTACTGTAATTTTTACGTGGTCGTGGATTTATTGTATTTTTTTCTTATTGTATATATTGTATATTATATTCTTGTCTTTCTTATATACACTGTCTCTTCTTTCCTTATCCCCTTTTTCTTTATCCCCCTTGTCTTCTGATTTGTCTATTATTGTTTCTTATTACTTTGTCTTCTTCTTTCTTTTTCTTTTCCTTTTCATTGTCCCTTTCTTTCCCTTCTTGGTCTTCCTGATTATCCCTATTCACCTGCCATCCTATTCCTCTTACTCCGTCCCAGATCTACCAGCCAGTCATCTTCACTCTTTCCACTTTCTCTCTCTTCTTATTGTCCCCTTCTTATTTTACTACATTCTACTCCACCTTTGCTTGTTGTATTGTCTGGCATTCTAGTTTTCCCTCTACTGACATCATCTGACCGGTGCTGTCATTACTCCGCTCCTAGTTCTCTACGGCACCTGCGCCGGTTGCGACGCAGGTGCAGTCTCCTATTGCCCGCTCTGCCATTTCTCCATTACTGCGCATGTGCGACTTTCCCGCGCACGTGCGTTCTATTTCTTCTGGCCGCGCACTCCATGTTCAGTATCCGGCGGTTCCTTACTGCTCCCTGACGTCAGATCCTATCCTCCTTTATACCAGGTATACCTCCTACTGCCTATTAACCCCCACGGCGCTCCAGATCTTTTACCCATGCCCTTACCTCTCTTTCCCTTTTCCTTTAGTACTCCTAGCCATCCTACTGGATATTAAATTTGGTATGTTACCTACTTTTTATCTTCAACTATTTTGACTGGCCTTCTTTACCATCTTACCTGTATCCATATATATCTTTACAGCCCTTTGGTCCTTTCGTCCCCTTAAAAAATATCCCCTCACACAGAAATTTACATTATTTATTGGGAAAGATCGCTTTTTACATACCTATTTATATTTTGTCTCTCTATTTCGTCTTTTTTCCCCCTGATTCTTTTTTTATTCCCTTATGTCTACCCCTGTATTTTTTTTTAAAACTTACATCTTCTGGTTTGATTCACTAGGTTTTTTCTTACATTTAGATTCTTTGGGGTTCCGGGCCTTTTGGGTTTTCATTTTTGGCCCCCTTTTAGGGGGCATTGTCGGGAAAATTTTGTGTATTTTGGCCCCCCTTTTTCTTTTTCGCCCCTTTTTTTTTTCTTTTTCCTTTTTTGGGCCTTTTTTTTTTGCCCTTTGGGGGGGGGGCCCCCCGTGGGTGCATGGTCGGGCCCCTTGTTGGGTGCATGTTCGGGCCCCGTGTTGGGGGGCATTCGGTCCCCCTTGTGGGGGGCATGTTTTGGCCCCTTGTGGTTCATGCGGGGGGGCCCCCTTTTTGGGTCATGGTGGGGCCCCTTTTGGGTGATGTTCGGCCCCTTTTTGGGGCATTGGGGGGGCCCCCCCTTGGGGGCCCTGGTCGGGGCCCCCTTGTGGTTGATGGTCGGGCCCCTTGTTGGGTGCATGTTCGGGCCCCTTGTTGGGTGCATGCGGCCCCTGTTGGGTCAATGGGGCCCCCTTGTTGGTGCAGGTCGGGCCCCTTTTGGGGGGAGGGGGCCCTTTTTGGGGGCGCGGGGCCCCTTTTGGGTGCATTTGCCCCGTTGGGTGCATTCGGGGCCCCCTTTTTGGTGCAATTTGGGGCCCCCTTTTGGGTTCAAAAATTTTGGCCCCCTGTTGGGTGCATGTTTGGGCCCCTTGTTTTGGGGGCATTTTGGGCCCCCTTTTTTGGGTGCATGTTGGGGGCCCCCTTTTTGGGGGGCATTTTGGGCCCCGGGGGGCGGCCCCCTGTTTTGGGGCATGTTTGGGCCCCCGGCCTCCCACCTTTGCACCCTCCCCCTTCTCGCAGTCTTTGTGCCAGTAAATAAAGGCAGCGGCTGACACCGTGGAACGACCGGCGCGCTTAAGTCTTCCCTGGGAGATCGTTTACCTCAGCCTCGCGATCAAAGAGCGGTGCAGATAGAATTTGTCATGGGGGATTTCCTTACAAAAGAATTACAGTAGAGAAATGGCCAAATCGATAGCATAGATTTTTCACGCAGGGGGGATAGTCCCAAAGCGCTCGCGCCACACCCCCAGATAAGAGGCACGGCCACTTTGGCAGCAGCTGATTCAGCGCCCGCACTGTCAGGTATTTATAGCGAAAATGTTCCAGAATGATCACCTTGCGGTGCCCGGGCTCTTGTTAGCTCCAGATTGCCTTCCTTTATGGGGCCGCTAAATGCAGGTGAATAGTGAAAAAAAATGATACCTTTCAGGCTGTCAAAATACCACAAAACTGCAGCGCTAAATCTGCTCTCCCCCAACCATTAAATGGGTAACAACCATCCATAGATCACGGCTCAGACGCCGCACAGCTGGAATTTACCCGGCCCCTCCCCTTAAACCCCAACTTCAGCAAATAAACGGAAAAGAGACAGGTCAGGACACAGGCACCGTCAGCCCCGGGTTCTCAGGGGGGGCCCCGGGGCAGGTGCGGGCCATGTTGGATAGGGCCCACCTCCAAATGGGGGCCAAAACCGACCACAGGTCCGACACGGGGCCCCCAAACTATTCAGTCAGTGGCCATGATGGTTTGTACATTGGGAGATTTTCCAGGAATATTTGCAGAACTTGCATCATAGATGTTTGGTGCGGACACATGGGCCCACGCGGTCACGGCTGGTAATGGGAGCACGGGAATATGGTTTGATGGGCACACAGGGTAATGGTGCTTAGAACAAAATAAAGAACACAGTGCTCCCCTGTACTGGGAACTCCCATAGAACAGAATGGAGAACACAGCGCTCCCCTGTACTGGGAACTCCCATAGAACAGAATGGAGAACACAGCGCTCCCCTGTACTGGGAACTGCCATAGAAGAGAATGGAGAACACAACACTCCCCTGTACTGGGAACTCCCATAGAACAGAATGGAGAATACAGCGCGCGCCTGTACTGAGAACTCCCATAGAGGAGAATGGAGAACACAGCTCTCCCCTGTACTGGGAACTCCCATAGAGGAGAATGGAGAACACACCGCTCCCCTGTACTGGGAACTCCCATAGAGGAGAATGGAGAACACAGCACTCCCCTGTACTGGGAACTCCCATAGAATAGAATGGAGAGAACACAGCACTCCCCTGTACTGGGAACTCCCATAGAGGAGAATGAGAAACACAGCGCTCCCCTGTACTGTGAAGTCCCATAGAACATAATGGAGAAAATACCGCTCCTCTGTAATGGAACTCCCATAGAACAGAATGGAGAACACAGCGCTCCCCTGTACTGGGAACTCCCATAGAAAATGGAGAACACAGCGCTCCCCTGTACTGGGAACTCCCATAGAATAGAATGGAGAGAACACAGCGCTCCCCTGTACTGGGAACTCCAATAGAACAGAATAGTGAGAACACAGCGCTCCCCTGTGCTGGGAACTCCTTAGAACCGAATGGAGAACACAGCGCTCCCCTGTACTAGGAACTCCAATAGAACAAAATGGAGAACACAGCGCTCCCCTGTATCTGGAACTCCCATAGAACGGAATGGAGAACACAGCCTCCCCTGTACTTGGGAACTCCATAGAACAGAATGGAGAACACAGCGCTCCCTGTACGGGGAACTCCATAGAAAGAATGGAGAACACAGCGCTCCCCTGTACTGGAAAATTTCCCATTAAATTGAATGGAGAAAACCCACAGCCTCCCCTTTACTGGGAACTCCTAGAAGAATGGAGAAACACAGCCTCCCCTGTACTGGGAACTCCCATAGAGGAAATGGAGAACCAGCGCTCCCCTGTACTGGAACTCCATAGAAAGAAGGGAAAACACAGCGCTCCCCTGAAATGGGAACCCCCATAGAACAAATGGAGAACAAAACGCCCCCCTGTACTGGGAACTCCCAAAAAATGAGAACACAGCGCTCCCCCTGTACTGGGAACTCCCAAGAATAGAGAACACACCCTCCCCTGACTGGGAAAACCCTAAACAAATGGTACCCCCCCCCAG